>QAXI01000449.1:166700-190212 GCA_004335615.1 Chloroidium sp. JM | reverse complement strand
GGGGGAGAGGCGCTCTGAGAGGCATTTGTGCCAAGAGGTTTTTAATCTCTTGATCGTAAATTCTCCGACATATGTGGAACCGCACAAGTGCCGCATGCATTGGCCTGGCAAATAGCACCGGCATACTCGAACGGCTATGTGCAGGTTTGACCTTGCACAGCATTACTTAAGTGAGGACATTTTTTCCTAATGCAAAGCTTGCCTGCTTCTTTAAATCAGCATGTTGGGCGGGATATGGCAATTACTAGAGCGGAAACTTTTAGCACGCTTCTAAACAATTCAATTGGCAAGAGGCAGAATTGGGCAGAACTTGCTTCACACTTTCTGAAAATGCTGAAAGCACAGAAGACAGCACTGCCACTTCTATATGCAGGCACAAGCTGGAAGGGCACGGGGGCTGGGTGAGCGACGTGGCGATCCACCCTGCCAACGACTCGGCGATCACGGTGGCAGGGGACGACCTGGCGGTGGTGTGGGACCTGCTGACTGGCAGCTGTCGGAACGTGCTGGAGGGCCACAGCGGGGAAGTGTTGAGCGTGGTCATGACGCGCCAGGGCAGGTTCGACTCCTTCCCTCCAAATTTCCCTCTGTCTCGCATTTCCGTGCTCCATGGGCATGGGCAGGGTTTGCCTCCCTTCAGTCCTTTCTTTCATGCTGGAAGCAGGAGGATGGAGAGCCAGCGGTGAATTTCGGCATGAAGCACCAGGGGCATGTCAGTCACCCCTGCAAATTTGCTGGCTACGACTGGACACACTCTGTTGTAGCAACTCAGCTGCAAGTCAGGAAAATCGGGGCAGAAGGGGAACAGGGTGAGGGGGTCCTTCATGATGAAGACATATCAGGTTTTCAGATGTCTTTTTGTGGATTCAAACAGCAAATCTTGACATCAACTTGACTGGATCGGGTTGCAGATTTGCGGTGACTGGGTCAGCGGACGGCACTGCCCGCATCTGGGACCTGGCAGCCGGCTCGGCCCACCTGCAGCGCTCCCACACCGGCAGGGTGCATGGGCTGGTCGCCACCCCCGACAGCTCCCGTGTCATCTCATTTGGTACGCCCTGCTTGCCAAAAGGGCCATCGTTTGTCGTTTGGAGATCAATTCCCCGCTCCCACCATTCCACAAACTATCAGACACTACAAGCACAAGTTGTAAACTGTATCCTCCTCCCCTGCATGCCAGCTCTACTCCTCCTTGCTGGTAATTCCTTGCCTCAGAGCTACAATGCACGCTCTTTTCCCAGCACCCAGGCTCTGCCATGTTTAAGTTTCTCACCTTCCACCAAAATGTACTCTCAGCATTTTGCCATGCGATTGCTACGTGTGCTTTCCAGCAGATGTGAGCAGATTTCACAAGATTTCCACTCAGAAATAGTGCAGATGTGGATGTGAGATTAATCACCATGGCTATAGATGCTGAAGATTTTGGACTTTCACATGAGCAATAAAATAGCTGCTTGTCGAGTTGCCTGCGCCTGCTGCAGGCAACGATGGCTGCCTGGTGTGGGGCACGGAGGAGAAGGCGTGCACAGCCCTGCTGGAGGGGCCTGCTGTGCGATGGGCCGCCTGCCTGGAGGACAACAACACGCTGCTGTGCGCATCAGGGGATCGCACCACCAAGGTAAGGAGCAAATTCTGGTTTGTCTGTTTTGACATCCACACAATCTGTCACTGTGACACACACCAGGATATGGGTTGTGTTGCTTGTTGCGCTTTGTTGTTCGTCCATCACGTTGATTCCAAATCATTCCTCATTGGCTCGAGACTCTGGAGTTTTGTAGACAGTTCTCACAGAGCTCGGTTGTAGAAACCCATCCTCTGCCTCACAGAAGGCCAAAAATGCTGTGCTCGGAAGGCCATCAAGGTTTGAACCCAGCGACATGCAGCGATCAGACCATGCTTGGTGTTGCTCACAGGTGTGGGATCTGGCCACCAGCAACAGCCGCACAGCGCTTCAAGGCAACCGTGGCAGCCGCGTCAAATCCTGGGACGCTTCCCAGGTGCCTCTCTTGACCTTCAAACCCCCTCAAACAAAAGACTGAACGTCTAATTGCTGGTGGGGCATGTATGCACATGCAGCTTCCAGCATTTCCTCTTGCTGTTTGGTATGAAGAGTGGGTAGTAACAAACTCAGCTTGAGAGATAGGCTTGCAATTCCTCTTCCCAACCTGGTGGAAGAGGGGGCCACACTGTGGACAGCAGCTAGCACATACATTTTGAGAGAATTTGGTGTACTCTCTTCACCGAGGCACACGCGCAGAAAAGGTGTTTCAGTGACAGTCCATTTTCCGGGGCAGTGGTTCCTTTGACCTCTGATTTGCCATGAATTCTTCCAAGACACCTGACAGGTGGGTTTGGTGCAGGACGGGCGTGTGGCGGTGGTGGTGCTCTTTGACAGCACAGTGACGGTGTGGGACCTGGAGCGGCAGGAGCCGGCGGTGGTTCTGCAGCAGTGGGGGCGGCGCGACGAGGCATCGGGCCACACAGGCGGCGTGAATGCCGGCTACATCAGCGGAGACGGCACGCAGGTGGATTTTGCATGTTCCAGATTACTCTGATTTCGATGGCTTGGTCTATTGTAGTATTCTTAATTTTGTGTTGAACACGGAGATCGCTCATCTGATGAATGGAATAGAACATTCCTGGTTGCTATTAGAATGGTGAATCTGAAGAATCCACATTCAGGGGCCTGGAGACACTTAGCTGGTGCTCCATTGGATTTGTAAGCCCAAATTGATGACTTTTGGGAGGCGCTCGTAATTGACCGCCGAGAGTGATGACAGTTAAGATGCTCACAGCCCATGAAGCGTGGACAGAGCAGCATTATCGTTCTTACAGAGAGCCGTCTCGAAGTCACAAGAAGTCAGCATGCAAGGGTTGCAGCCTGTTCTGAGAGCGCTTGGCTCAGCAAGTTCCTGATGTGCAGGTGCTGACAGTGTCCAAAGACTGCACAGCACGCATCTGGGATGTGGCACAAGGGACCACCTGCAGGGTTCTCAAAGGTACCTTTTTGCACCCTTCCCCATCAAGACAGGTAACAAAGCAGATCAGTGAAGGTCAAATACCATCTTCTCCCAATTCCGTGTCAAATAAGCCCTTCAACTTGCCAATAGCGCCTATGTTAAGGGCGCAAGGATGGAGCAGGGCGTGTGTTCAGCAAGGACAGCTCACAGGCCAAGACCATGCAGTTTTCTATCTGACTTCCTACCCATCTTTTTGATGACTTCATACAGGGCCTGCTCAGTCAGGAACAGGTACTTGATCATTCAATACTAGCGATACATCAGTCTGGTGATCTTTGATTGCCCAATACTCTGCAGGGCACAAGGACGGGGTCACGGGCGGCTGTTTCAGCAAAGACAGCCGGCAGGCCATTACGATGTCGTACGACAACACGGCCCGCCTGTGGGACGTGAGGGACGGCGCCCGCCTGGGGGTGATGCAGCACGGGGGGCCCGTGACGCGCGCGCAGTTCTCGGCGGACGGGCGGCTGATCGTGACCGCCTCCGCCGACAACACGGCTGCGCTGTGGCGCTGCGACCAGGCCGGGAAGCCACGGGCCGTGCTCTACCTCAAGGTATCTCACCATCCCTTATCCATTTTGGCCTATTCGTGACCTTAAATATAGGCAAGATCGGCATGTGTGTTGTTGCTCAGTCTGTGAAGATGGAGAGATTAATTCCCATTAAGAGTTCAGAAAGGTTCTCAATGAGGGAGCTGGAGAGGACTGGATCAGAATCGTGCTGTATATCGGGCAGGGGAAAGTGTAGGTCTTGTGGGGCATGCAGGCAGGACATAGTTATAAGGCAGGATGTCAAAAGCTTTCACAAATTGGCTCTTCAACTCGGCCAGTGAGCAAAGGCATACTGCAGAATTGCCTGGGTTTGGTTGCCTTCCATGACCTGGAGCTCTACTCGACATGGCTTGAATTTGATCCTGTCTTCACAGGGTCACAAGGAGGAAGTGATGGGTGTGGCCATTTCTGCGGACAACAAGTGGGCAGCGACCTGCTCTCGGGACAACTGCCTCCGTCTCTGGAATTGTGCAACAGGTTGCTCTTCCCCTCCTTACCCCCTACCCCCCTTTCCCCGCGTCACCACCCTCTCACTGTTTCCAATCCTGGGCAGACCTCCTACTCCAGTACTAAGAAAGGAATATAGAATATCCTCACAATTCCAACTTTAAATTCTGATTTGTCCTTTCTCAGAGGAATGGTAGGGCCAGGATCCTCGAGTATCAAAGATTGTGTCTCTTGACTTCCATTATTGGTCCTGTGACTGTCAATACTCAACCCTTCTTATGCAAATGCATATCACGAAAGGCTAGCATTGTCAATGATGCAAGCCTAACTCACCTCTCTACTTCATCAATACGGTGTGTCTCTGTGGCTCAGTTGACACCTGCTTCTCATATCAGCATTCTGTTGCTCCAATGACGATTTGGCTGCCGCAGGGATCGTGGATGGCGTGTTTGTGGCAGACGCAGGCCTGACCTGCTGCGTATTTGCCAAGGATACCCTCTTCGCCGGGGACGACAGCGGGATTTTGCACCTGCTGGAGCTGCCAAAGTCTTCTTGAGCAGGGGAAAAAGACAGGGACTAGCCCATCAGGACATTACCCCTCACCCCTGACCCAAGCGTTCGTTTCTGGGTTTTCGTTGTTGGTGTCTGTGTCCAGCTTTGTAAGCAAGCAGGTGCTGCATTTTCTCGGTAGAGTAGGATATGAGGGGCAGTTTTGGTTTGCTATACAGGAGATGGCAGGAGGTGAGCTTCATGCCACACAGCCTGTTCAGCACTTCCGCTTCTCCCCTTTTGTATAATTTTTAGTTGTAGGGCAGTTGCCCCAGGCCTGGGGTCATGCGCTCCACAAATCCAGGCTGTGCCTAGATTTGACTTTATGCTAGGAGAGGAGTATTCTGATAAAGTTGCCTCGCGTCCAAAGGGGTGGGGGCCAACAGGAGAATGTGAGCAGTTTTTCTTGCATTGCCTGGCTTGACTTTGGGCTATGCAGGAAGGAATCCGTCCATCGCTTTGTACTACTCTTCCAGGGCCAAGAAAAAGGTTGCCATGGCGTTAGCTTGCCGGTTGGGTCGCTAGGAGACACCAAGAAACAGGCGGTCTATGTCATCAGGGATCTCATCAAGGGAGAAAAAAGCATCAGGAATTTTCCTGATGACCAGTAGGCTACCCATGCCGGCAAGAAATCTCCGCCATTGTCTTACTAGACTTTTGATGCTTTGTGGGGCCACCTCTTTGCAGTGCAGCTTGTCACGAGGAGAGTTCCCTTGCTTGTTGAAGAGAAGGTGGGAACCGATGATGGAGATGAGCTGGTAAATTGCAATGTATGCTGGTAGATTCAGAATGTCATCAAAGGACAGCAGAGGAGATGAGAATTGTACGCATCCCATGAACGACGTGATGTTCAGCTTTATGATGCTTCATTGTAAGGCTGAAGATCCTGGACTACATCACCAGCACAGAGGTGCTGTGACAATATGAAGACATGCAGAGACATAGAATGCAAGATGATTCCACTCCCACCTCTGGACTTTGTATATCAGCTGTGTCCTGAGACCAACAAATGGCATTCGGGAACTGGCGCTGTACTGCAAGAGTTTGAAGAGACTGGTTGCCTTTTGTAGCAGCCTTTCCTCCATGGCTAGGTACAAAAACAAACCTCAACTTGACAGGCAACTATCCAGCATTAGAGACGAGAAGTAGAAGTGCAAAAATGCACACAAGAATTTGTCCACACTGACAAAAAACAGATCCAAATATCGAAGATCATCCAGAGATCCTGAACAGATTACCCCCACGAGGATAATGCTTAGCTCTGGCCATCCTACCTACTTCTTGATATCATCCTTCAGCTTCTCTGTCTTTTCCTCGATCTTGTCTGTGGTCTCATCCGCCGCGTTTTTCAATTCCGTCTCAAACTCCTGCACCAGGTCAGCAGACTGAGATGGCCTTCACAGTATTTCAAGAACGTCCATGTTGACAACATTTTCTGATGCTGATCATACAGAAATGCCACCACATATGCATATGAAGTCCTGGCAAGGATCGAATCCTGCAGGCCGCGTGATGTCTGACGGTACACATCCTTTTTGCGTGCCCTCATGTTTATGAAATTGGAACTTGCGTTCTGTAGAGTCTGAGTCCACAGTCCTTCTGGTTTCATGACAAGATGACTGTACCTTGGCAGCAGTCTGGAAGCTTTTGACGGTCTTGCCGAGCTCCTTTCCAAGTTCCGGCAGCTTTGAAGGGCCTGTGAATAGAAACTAGTGCTTCATTGGCAGCAATAGAGCTGTCGGGTTCATGCGCGACATTCCTTCAAATTCCAGCTCCGACACCCGAGAATTGCATTTGGCTAGCCAACTGCCGCAGTCCTGTGCAAATATTCACCCCACCCCACCCCACCCCTTCTCTTCGCGCCCTTCATATGAGTGAGACCTCTCTACATGCTTGCCCGTTTATCGTTTGCAAAGCGGACTCATTTGGAATGGCTCTCAGCATCAGAGGGGCAGCATCCAGTGACCAATCATGTGTTACACTTCCACCTATATGAAGGTGGAATCTTACCAAACACCAGAACTGCGATTCCAGCCACCACAGCCACTTCTGGGAGACCCAGACCAAATAAGCCCATCGTGGTCACCCTCTGCAGCCAAAATCTATTCATGTCTTGCTGTGTCGGTAAGGGATGAGAGACGTGTGGTAACGTTGAAGTGGCATATGGCCGGGTCAAAGTTCTCCTACAAAAATGAACACCAACACATTCCGCCTACACAAGCACTCACCACAAAGATATTGTTCACTCATGGAGTATTTACGTTGCTAGTGAATGTCGGTTACTCACAAACTTTGTCAATCGAGATTTGAGGATGAAAGACTGGGGAATTATTGTGTCCAGCTAAGCCTCTGCCTGGGTTGCAGCTGATACCAAAAACAACCAGACATACTAACAAAATCGGCAACTGTGGCTGATATGATCATCATTTCACGTTCGCGCAAGATCAGACGTCAAACATACTCCAAGTAAACTCGGCAACTATAGAACATTCTGTGCATGCAAAGGTGCCTCACCCTCCTTGGTGTGCTCCTGAAGTGTATCCGTTGTTGCCTGGTGGAGACAAGTGATCCGCAGTGGACTGCGGTTCTGGTCTGTGATCTGCTGCAGCTGCCCACCAGGCACTGCCTCTGCGAGAGTACTGCTGTCATGCTCAGGACTTGTTCAGTCAAACAGAGGCGCGTGTAGAATTTGCAACTGGATGATCAAATGACGCTGAGGGGCGTGATTAGCTTCGCAGTGCACAATCGAATCCATGTCAGCTAGCGCTCCGAAATGCCAGGCTAGACTTTCAAGGAAAATCTTATAAGTTTGAATGATTTCTGCCGCTTGCAGTGCTTTGATGCGTTGCAGCAGCCTCGAGACATGCAAGTTGAATGCCGATCACGTGCAAGTGTGCCTGCAATCCAAAATTGCAGTGCCTCCGGGGGCATGTCGTAGCAAAGCCTGAATAAGCTCTGCACATTGACTGGCTTAGTCAGCTCATAGAGCTATTCCCCGTGCTCCTCCTAGTCCCCAGAATGGAGGTTCTGGATGCCCTTGCTGCTGAGCTGAAGTGTGGTATCTGCTTGAGCATAGCCAAGCCGCCCATCGCACGCTTGGCATGCTGCCACAGCTTCTGCAGGTGGTTCAAGTTTTCTGTCCAGTACAGCATACGGAGACGGCAGCATCAGAAGTAGAAGCTATCTCGGAAGGCGCTTTTAAGGGCACGATGTGATTTGAAGCCTTGTTCGACGATCCAGTATGAGTGCTGTACGTTTGAGCAGAAGAAGATTGAGCGGGGGTAGGGGGAGAGGGAGGGGAGGATGCGCTTCGCCACAATTGCCCAGAGGCTTTGCTGAATCTGGGATGGCTGTGCCAGGTGTTGCGTGCAGCAGTCGCTGAGGCATGACCCCAGATGCCCCCTCTGCAAGGAGCCTGCATCGCGCAGAGACATAGCCAGGTGAATTAGTTGGAGCCTCCCTCCTCCCCCCAGCTGTACCTTCCACAGTCATGGACACAGTGAACTTTGCTCTGTGTCTCAGAATCACATGATAATCCTTTGAGGACAGTGACTGTGAGATTCCTTGGAGATATGCTCTCATGCACCGTCTTGAGCTCCAGAACAGCGTCCTTCCAGTCGAAGTATGCTGCGAGGTGACTGTGTAGACGCGCATGTATGTATATGGGTCTATAGAGGAGGGGTTGGAAACAAGTGTGCCGCTATGGCAAAGCTGCCTTTTGGATGGCTTGTCACATCCCACTCTGGTCCCTAGACTCATGGTTGAACAAAGGAGAGAATCAGCAAAAGTTAGTGCTGTTTTTGCAGTGATGACAAATTGGATGCGATCGCTGGCCTGTTTGCGGAATTGGATACTACTTGCATCTTCATGACCCAAATTGAGCCTCCACCAGGTCCCTGTCTCGCTCCCCATCTCTTCACTTTCTATGAAATTTTATTTAAGAAGACCTATTACTTCAATTAAATGTCAGTTTGTTCTGTCACGCTGGACGCAATTGCATGTGACCTTGAAAGAGTGCCACTGATCGGCAATGATTACCAGCACACCTTTCCGATCCAAGGCTGTACTTTGGTGGAGATGGAAAAAGAGGAAGGGGGGCAAGGGTGCCACCAAGCGTCAGAGGAAATCTGACCGCCCTCCCGATGATGAGGCGGCAGAAAAGCCGCGGTCAGAGAGTCCACAGGACCAGGGGTTGGAAAGCGAGAACCAGAGTGCAGTGGAGAGGGGGCGAAGAGGATCAAAGGGTCAGAAATCGCTGGCCACCACTGCCAGAGGGATGGCAAACGATGGTGGAGGGGTGCTGGTTGAAGTGCAGCCTCATGAATCAGAAGCGCTGAGGGAGGAGAGGGCGGCAAGGGACACCACGGCAGCAGCGGTGGCCACATCTGGGGAAGTTCAGGAGGCGGAGGGCAACAGGAAGAGGCGCACCTGCACCAGAGGAGCTCCCATCTCAGAGGTGTACAACTTCATATCCCCTCGACCATTTCCTCTCTCCCTCTTTGTTGGGAGGAATGGTGTTTTTGAAACCCTTTAAACAAGGTTCCCGTGGTCACTGGATAGGAACAGAGTATTGAACTGTTAATCAATGTTTGTATCTTCAGTTGTATGTTGCTAGCTGTCAGCCCTGCCTTGAATCCAAAGCCCAATTCAAACTGGAGGGCAGCTCAAAGACTTACAGCCTGTGCCCATCAGCACAGCAGGCGGTCCACTTCACCTTCTCCTGCCAATGGTTGTACACGTCCAAGGCAGAGTTTTTGACGGAGACGATAACCCAAAGGATAGCAGGGAGATAGACATCTCTGGGCAGGTTGCGTCTGGGGGTTCTCCTCACAGCTTGTCGAACTGTCACAGGCAAACATCCCCAACATATTGATGCTCTGCAGGAGAGCCGCGAGAGGAAGATCCCTGGGCGGCTCCTGCCGTGGGCCTGCCTGGCCTGCACGTTCCAGAACAGGGGCAGCGATGCCGCCTGCAAGATGTGCGCCACCGCCAAGAACTGCACCCCGGCGGTGGCCAGCGACTGCGCGGAGAACGTCGCCCCACCTGACGCTGGCGGGGGTTCCAAGCTGCGCATGCCCAAGGGGATGACCAAGCACTCTGCAAAGCTGGCCAAACAGAAGTCCCACAGTGATCCCCTGTCTCTCCTCCCTCCCCCTCCAAAATTGGAGGTAGGAACAGGCTCTGCAACGCCTGTTCCCTCCATAACCCCTGCCTTCTCCTCCTCCCAAAATCGCCATTTCCCCCCTCCTGAAACAATGGCCTCAGTCTATGTCTAGTCCTTGCGGATCATCTTGCACCAGGAGTTCCTGCTGATGTATCTCAGCCCTTGCACAGTTCCTAAAATTTAATGTGTCAGCCATCACATGCGATACAATTGATCAAGTTTTCCCGGCCATCTGCAAATGCCCTCACTAGTTTCTCACCCTTGACTCCAAAAAAAATCTGGTCACTCTATGCAAAGCAGTGTGAGCATGTTTGCAGGCCTCTCGCCCGTTCTCCAGCAGCAGGCACAGCCCAAGCAGCCACTGCCGCCGACCTCGCCAATCTCGACAGCTGCTGCAGGGGATCTTGCCACTGATGCGCCTGTTGTGCAGAATGGAGGTGCGCTTTCTATGTGCAGCCCTTCCTGACAGCTTATGCCAGTGGTCAAGAGGACCCTTCCAGAGCATGGGTCATGAATGACAATTGGCCACATTGTCTAGGTATTCTAGACCTTGAACAGGGGAGGGGAGATGTGCTTCGTCAGGGTTTGCAGTTCTCACTGGAGGGGTGGTGGTGAGTAAATATCGAGAGCAAGAAGGATGCAAGCAAGAGCTCTAGAATCATTGAGCAAGTGATAAGCAATACCCTGAAGGAAGGGTGTTTCCAGAAGAACAAAGGGTTGAGGGGGAAGAAAACTTACGGGGACATTGCTTTTGTTCAGCTCCAAGCTATGAGCAATTGATACATCCAAACATTTTGGGAGGTGACAGCAGGGAGGGTATGGCGACAGGAATGGGCAAACTGAAAGAGGCATATGTGGGCTATCTCCTACACCTTCTCCCACACCTTTTCATGGCTGTCACTGCAGACTCCGGTGCAGCACAGCCGAGCGGAGAGAATCAAGGGGCGGAAGGGGCCGCCGGCAGCAACCCCTTCAGCAGTAGCAAACCCCTGGACATCGCAGCCAGCCAGCCCCAAAAACGGCGCAAGAAGGTTAGTCTGCTGTGTAATGTCCACTGGACCTGCGCCTGGTGTCAATGCTTTTTTGATTGCAAGTGTACAGCATGCAAAGCCACTATTGCCGGTGATGAGCGACTTTACACCAGCTCTGTCCCCATAATCACCCATGGTATTTTAAAGGTTTTCCCCAATTTGTTTCCCCACTGAAAACAGCTGCAGATTGTATAGATCCAGCATAAGTCAAGGCGCATGGAGGGATGGGGGAAAGGGTGGGAGATAAGTTAAGTTGGGGATGGATTTGCTGAGATGCGCACTTGTACAGGTCAGCTTCCATGATAATTTGGGATCCAAAGAACCGAAAGATCCAAAGATGGGGTCTGGATCGGAGTACATTGTTCCCGGCACAGCGGAGGCAAGCGAGGAGGGTGCCACTGCAGCTCCCACTCCCCTGCAGGTAGAGGAATGATTGCATACCTGAATTTGCCGTGAACAAAGGACTGACTTTTCTTGCAAAACGCTTCGAGTTTTGAACATCGCCTCCAATTTCTGGGTGTATAATCTCCCACTTTAAACAGTCCTTTTACCAGGTGCTGTCCTTGTAGCTGTGTCCAGAGGCTTGGGTACGTCATGGAGTGAGTGATGTCTATTGATATGATGCAGGAACCTCTGCTGCCACCTGGAGTCATCCCAGGACCCGCAGAGGCCAGCGAGAGCAAGAGGCTCTCGGGGAAGGTGCATCAGCTGCCAGGTAAATAGCTGTCCCCCTCCTCAATCATTGTGACTGCTCACCTCAGCCTCTAGCAGAGATCCCGTTTTGGGCGCAATGGGCACAGCTGTCCGGGAATTAAAGTTTGGCCAGCCCTTCTCCTTTCTTCACTCTCTGGAGGGCTTTGCAGCTCACCCATTTGCAATTGCCTCGCTTGCTAAATTGACGAGGTCATGCTTTCTTGTCCATGAAGTACTCTGCACGCTCTGGACAGAATTGTGGGAGGGCAGGAGACACTTATCATGGTTTCCTGAGCTATTACATGCGCTTTGCAGAAGAGCCTTCCTTCCCTGACACAAGCTTGATTCCCTCAGGCACAGCGAAGGCAGCCCCAGCAGCAAAATTCAAGCCTCCAGGCGTGAAGGTTGCACGAGCTGCTGGGCCCAGCTCGAGGGGCGGCGTCTCCACCGGACGTCCACGCCCAGGGTTCAGCAGGAGTCTCGCCCGAGGAGGGATAAGCATGCAAGGGGTCCCACTTTCAGCAGCCGCACAGGAAGGGGCCACGCGTGATACCGCTGATGGATCAGGAATTTCCACGGAAGCAGATTCCAAGGGGATGGAGGGTCTTGAAGGAGGGGTACAGGCCAAGGAGGGTGTGCCTCAAGCACCTGGCATGGATGGGGCTGCAGAGGGAGAATTGGGCACCAAGATCGGAAAGAGTGGTCACGACAGGAGGAGAGCCAAGAAGGGCAGCAGTTCCTCGATTGCTCTGGCAGCCCAGAACGAGAAGGCTGCGGGGAAGCGGGGAATGGCCCACCAGGGGGAGGGGTCTGTGCCTCCAGAACCCGCAGTCTCCCGTAGAGACCTATCAAAAGCAAAGGGCAGAGCTGTGGCGGACAGGGAGGCTTCAGTAGCTGCTGTCAGCAGAGCCACCCAGGAGGAGGATTCAGAGGCTCCAGGGGTGGAGGGGATGGGGTTGCCAGACAAGGGGCTGGTAGAAAAGCCTGGCGATGATCAAGGCATGAGAAGGGATGCTGGTTGTGGGGCGCCCGCATACCAGGGTCATGAGGGAAACGGTAGGCGGAGGAGGGGTACGCGCGCCTCGGACCCCGGACCCCTTCCCTCGGTGGCACCGGTAGAGAAGAAGCGAGGCAGGTCCAGGAGTACAAGCACTCAGGCACCCAGGTGCTTGCATCCCTCAGACACTTTCATTGATACTTTCAAAGCACTACCAGATTGCTGCAAACTTTTTGCCTTGGTTGCTCAAGTCTGGGAGAAGAATTCATTGTTCACCTTGAGCATTATAGGCACTAAATTTTGTGCGTCTTTGGGTATCCTGCGCGCTCATAACCGCTTTGCCATTATCTTGCTCAGCAAATCATTACTGGCAGATGCCCTGCCGGGACGATTCAGATCCCTCATGAGGGCATCACTGCCTCAACGCTGATTTGCTGACCATCCCTTTTTTACATGATCATGTTTTCTGTTCTCAGTCTCTCTACCCAACCTGTTCCAGGGAGGTAGACCAGGCTGGGCGCCCTCCCTCCAAAAGGTCTAGGGGCACACAAGCCAAGAGCAAGCAGGAAGAAGAGCGGCCCTGCAAGAAGTCACCAAAGCAGGTGAGACATTAAAGATTGACTGTTGAGGAGCGTCCAGCCAATAAGCACCTGTCAGCAAGTGCAATGAGGAACCTCTTCCACTTTGGCGGGTAACGGGAGAGGAGTGGGGAGGGGGGGGTTTTACTGTCCTTCTGTAATCTGTCATTTAAGAAAGTTTCCCAGGAGCGAGATCTTGAGTTTAAATGCCAGTGTAAAAGAAACAGCCTGGGGAAAGATGCACGTTCTCTTGGGAAGTGGAGACGAGAGTTCGCAAAACCATTTAGGCTGTCGTGTCAATTGTGGAGATTCGCAGAGAGGGGGGGTTCCTGCACAGGCAATGCTGTTGTCTGTCCAGGTCGCAGGGCTTCGGCAGCGGCCTAACAAGGTCGGCAAATCAGCTGGGGTGCCTGCTGAGTGGAGTTGCACTGCCACCCGCAAGTGGGTCCTGCTGGGATCAGGCGCGTTAATCTGCTTCCTCCCCAGTCTATACCCCTGCTCTGTGCTACTCCTCACCCTTTTCAGATTGGAAATGATTCACCTTAATCGCGCTTCGATTAAGAGAAAGAGAGAAGGCAGAGGGTGCAGGGGCGGGACCCATATTGCAACACTCAATAGGACTGACTGTCAGGTGCAATGCAGAGGTTTGAAATATCCTACCGCTGCACCAACCTGCAGCTTGGAGTTGTTCGTCTTTGTAAAACGAATCACCCTAGCATGCACTCTCAAGTGCACTGCACCAATGATGCTCATCGGAGATGTCCATTCATCACATAATGAACACAAACATATCTCCGCATGTTGTTCTCATGAACCTATGTCCCGCACAAATCAATTGCACAGACATTGATCGAATTAAGCTGTTGTGCAGGGCTCTCCACGAAGGAGAAACGGCTCTTACTGGACCTGAGTGCAGCCTCTGGAGCTGGCAGGGTGGAGAAGTTTGATGCCTCGGTCACCCACATCCTCTGCGGAGCCAACAAAGAAAACCAGGGCAAGTGTGTCTTTCCTGTATCCCCCCTGTCCCCCGTATACACCTGTCCACAATTCTCCAGCCGTTCTCCAGGTTCCAGCTTGACCACATTGCACAACAAAAACATGCTCTCTTCGAGACTGTCGCATACAGTTACGATACTGCCAGGCCTTCTTGAATGCTTAAATTATTTATGCACTCAGATAAGTAACAATGCAATATGACCTTTACTCACTTCAAGCCAATTGTATGCCTCCCGGCTTTTGAAGCAGCTGGGACATCAGTCTGATTCCGCCATATGGATTGCTTCATTTGATTGTCTATGAGCTACTGGAGACCCTGATCAGCGCCACACCGTCTTTTCCCAGTCCTCTTTTTGCCAGGCAGTGCTGAAGGCAGCTTTAAGCTTGGAAAGAAGAGTGGCCACAGAAAGGCCACATTGCTGTGCTGGCTGCTCCAAGCCCCTGTGAGCACGTACTGGCCTACCCTTTTGCCGCGCTCCCTTTCTCGGCCGTTGTTCCCCCGACGTGCTCTCCTTTGTACCTCATCGGCATGGGAGGGCATATTTATGTCCGGATTCAAATCAAAAACCGCAGCATAATCTGCAGGCACATCCTCAAGTTGATCCTGGGGGTGCTGCACGGCAAGTGGCTGCACCACACCTCCTGGGCAGATGCCTGCCTCCTCACCCCTCTCCACACTCCCCCCCCCCCCTCTCCAACTCAAGTCTCACTCCCGAATGCTCTCCTCCCCTCCCTTTTCGACATCTCTGTGTCACACTTTTTACAAATCAAGATCCTGATTATGATTTGCAGGCGCACCCTGAAGCTGATTCTCGGGGTGCTGCACGGCAAGTGGCTGCTCCACACCTCCTGGGCGGATGCCTGCCTGGCGGCCGGGGATCCCGTGGCGGAGGAGCCCCACGAGGTGACCAGCGACACGGCGGGCAAGGACAGCGGACCCATCCTGGGCCGCATGAACGCGGGGCTCAAGCTGCTGAGGGGCTGGGAGGTGAGGAGGGAGATTCTGCATGCTTGACTTACTTGATTCTGCCGTTCTGGTCTCAAATAGTGTTAGCCGGAGTAGAAATGCTGAATCCAAGCTCCCTGTGGCAAGTCCTCTCCTCCATATCCTTCCTTCCTGGAAAGAGCCCTGCCTTGCTACCCACTTGCAAACAGGAATCTGCCACTCATGCATGCAAGACCCACCCCGCCCACTGTTATCAAGGAAAATGGTGGAAGGCAGGATGTCAACAATGGGCTGCCCTGTGCGCAGGTGTATTTCCATGATCCCAAGAACGCGCACAAGGATTATGAAGATGTCCTCACAGCTGCTGGGGCAAAGCTGCTGAAGCGTGTGCCTCCCTCCCAGGTCATTTTCTCACCCACCCCCTTGGCAATTCCACAGAAAATCTCGACCCTCCCTAGAAGATCCTGCTATTGCTTGAGCCGTCCCCAGGTGCCTTCGCCTCGAAGAGTCAGTCCAGAGCTACTGTACCATGTTGTTGCCAGCGCTACCAGGAAATTGGTGTAGGGGGGGGGGGGTCTTCTTACCCTTGTGTTTTGGCCCCTGCAGCATTTCCCAAGGTGCCCACCTCCCACTGAATTCAGATGCAGAACAAAATTGAAGGGATTGGTTCGGCACAGGACCTCCCAAGCGGTGAGGTAGGGACGCAGCCTGCGGTGAAGAACAGGTCGGCCATAGTGATGGTGGTGATCGACAAGAAGAAGGGGGTGGACGGCGCGGCCAGCTTTAGGAGGGAGCACCCCAGGTGGCAGGGCGCCTGTGTGAACGCCAATTGGCTTCTGGACAGTGCCAGCAACTACTGCATCCAGCCCATCTCCCAGTACATTGTGTAGAGGGCTTGGCAGATGGTGTATTAGAAAGGCTGTAAATAAAGGCACTGAATAATCTGCTTTGGCAAGCAAGCATTGGGTGTTGATGTTAGCTTTTCCAAAGTATAATTGATTTAAATGCTGTTTATTCAAGGCTTTAAAGGTCAATGATAGGAATGGCGGTGAGTTAATTGTGACAGCGGTAAAATATACCTTGGACAGAATGGTGATCATTCCAAGAGTGCTAGAAGGGCAGCGAGCGCGCGAAGGTGCCCTTGGCCCGAGAGGCGAGGATCCGAAGGAAGCCAAAAATCAGGACGACTCAAGATTCCCGGTTGCCACTGTTGGTGGGCCCACTCTTGCCTACTTTTGCTATGCCTACAAGAAGGAGCCGGGTAAGATTCCCTCCTTCAAATGGAGGCCTATCAACGACCAATCAGTGCTTTCCGTTCAATGCATCTTCAGGCTTTGTCCCTGCGACTTTAAGATGATGCATGTCAAACGGGCACCTCCCTCAGCAATTCCTGTGAGAAGTGAATGGATCCGACCAGAGTCTGATCTCAGAATATACAGCTCCTGCAGGGCCAGGAGCCTTACAACTACATTCAGAGCATCAGGAGGGACAGACTCATCATAGGCCTTTACCTCTTTGGCCATGTTGCTGCCTCTGCTGCTATTGTGAGTCTTCCGGATCCCCACACCTTCTGGAATTGGAGGCCTGCAGTCAGCTGAGCTCTGCGCCTGCCCTGCAAACATTGCTGCCAATAATATGTGTTGCAGTCTCGTCTTGCTTGTTCTGTTCAGCTTTCTCATGCTACGCATAACGCACCTTTCACTGCAATATGCCACCAGTCAAAGCCCACATCGCAGCAAATCTACGGCAAGTCAAGGATCACCATCATGGGATGGCAGCGAAGGATGAGAACTGAAATCCTCTGGACTTGCTTGGTCTCATAAGATCAGTGTAGAAGAGGAGGAGCGCAATCAGTGGTGATTCTGGAGTGTCTAGGATGACATTCATGGGGGAATGGGCAATGAAAGGCAGTAATGACAGCAGTGTATCCTGGCGGCAGAAGAGGGAAATTGGCGATCATTAATGCGGTCGGAAGCACAGAGTGGAAAATGTCTGCTATTTCCTGTGTCCAATTTCAGCCTCTAATGCAGATCTTGATCGCAATTTTGACTTCCATCTTTGATGATCCCCCGCCCAATGCGCCAGCCAGCGGGAAGGATGTCGGCCAGTACCAGGCTGCTACACCTGTCACAAATACTTCTGGCATGCAGCAGGACGCCCAGGCTCAGGCAGAGGGCGTTGCAAAGGTATGTGCCATCTTTTCCAAAGAGAACGGCCAACCCTGTGCAATCGGCAAGGGGTGAAGCAAGTATATCAGGCATTGAAACTGAGAGGGTAGTTTGGCGTCACCTCAGAGGCTGCAGGCCATCCACTTCTGGGAAGGGCTGGCTTGGGATGATTGTTTGCAGGTATGAGAGATTAGCTGATCCATGGACCTTCCCCTCTTCTTTCCCACAATCCCCCCGTTTCCACCTCTCCCATGCCCAACAGATCATTGCAGTCTCTATGTCGAATGGAAAGAGTACTGGATTGAGATGATTTGGCAAAGCTACCACCTCAGCCTTCCAGCACTTCTGGATCTTACAGAAACATTGAAAGTGGTGAGGGGACTTCGCATGCAGGGAGTCCTGGCTGCGTTCCTCCTCCTAGCCTCATGTGCCGCTGCGATTTGGCTGATCAGGTGCCTCTTGTCTTATAGGATCATCTTCCTGTATGTGCCATTCTCAAAGCTACCCTTTTTTGTGACCGTTTGATGCCGACTCCTCGTCTGGCGTGATGGGAAGCGGCAGGTGAGGCTGTTGAGTCCCGCT
Organism: Chloroidium sp. JM; assembly: GCA_004335615.1. Taxonomy (NCBI): domain Eukaryota; kingdom Viridiplantae; phylum Chlorophyta; class Trebouxiophyceae; order Watanabeales; family Watanabeaceae; genus Chloroidium; species Chloroidium sp. JM. The sequence goes on along the minus strand of QAXI01000449.1, from coordinate 172,490 downwards.
CTGGAATTATCCCAGCAACAGGAGTGGAGTCAAAGGGAGGGGCTAAAGGGGTCTGAGGAGGGAGTGAATATGACTTGGAGGATAGCATCCTATTAGCATCCCAAAACCCTCCTTGAGCTGTTTGAAGTGTGGATTGGCATTCGCTGTCTGCTACCGTACAGGTGGTACACCACGCAAAGCTGCCTGCGAGAAGGTGCCTGCCACGTGCCTGCTCCGTTCCTCCTAAGCAATGACAAGCCGATGTGCAATGGAGGATCTCACAAAATGGTGCGTCCTTGCTCCTTCTTCCTGCTCTCAATCTGTAGAGTTTCTGTACTGATCTGTGTAACTGCGGAGTGAGCTCAATCCTTGCCCATCACACTCGGCGAAACTCAAAGTCGCAGTATTCCTACCAATTATGGTTCTAATGTGCACACGATGTGCATGATGGCCATTATGGCTTATCATGTCTCGTTGCTGTATCCAGATCAAATTTGAGAATCTGTACAGGAGGGAGATGTTCTGGACGACGGATCCATGCAGCTGAAGAAGCACACCTCAGCAGCTGAAGGTGAATTTTGCCCCTGCCTCATCCAATCACCTGATTGCGAGTCTGACCTTGCCTTTGTCCCATGATAGCCTTCTCCAGTGCGTGCATCTCGTGGGAGAAGAGGCATAGGCTTCATCCACATTCCCTGCTCCGTATCCTGAGGCACACTTGGCACACCCAAGCTTCACAGGGATGCAAGCTGATCTTGCAGAGGCGCAAAGTGTTTCCTGCCCTGGTGTCATATTGTCCTCTAATTAAAGCCATCACACCCAAAGCTTATTGATTGAATTTTTCGTGCACGGAATTGTGTGGAGGGAGGGTGTGATGACATGGGAAGGGTGTACAAGGTGATGGCTGAGAACATCTGGCTACACAGTCAGAATTGCTGATGGCTTGTTCTGATGCTCCGCTGCTCTGGTGGCATTTACTTGACAATAGAAGAGTATGGGAGGTGGTTACGTGAATGTAATGTTTTATATTGAGCGATGCGCTCTTGTCCCCAGATCAAGGAAAGGACAACTCCCTGGCACACAAGTCAGGAGCGGGTGTGCAACGCCTGGAGGGGGTGGGTGGTAGTAAGGCCAATGCAGCCCTTCTAGAAGCCAACACAGCGCTCTTCGCCAGAGATGTGCTGCTCAAGACAGGTGGACCCTCACTCCAAGCAACCCCCACATTCCATTCACATCGCGACACTGCCATTGAGTGACAACAATCTGATGGCCTGCCTCTAGCCATGCTTCCAATGAGCTCCTTTGCTTGGTCCAAGAGCATCGTTGCAACAGCTCAGCATGGCCAAGAATCTTATTCTATACTCTCAAGTTGTCCCTCGAGATTCAGCTAGATTATCTGCATGGTGGGATTGAAGCATTAGACACCCAAAAGGAACACCAGGGCAGGGGGACAATCCACATCAAGCATCTGAAATACTCCAGGAAAGTTTGGACAGCTTAGAGGAGGATTGCAAGCAGGACGGTGGAATTTCTTAATTCTGACAGGTTCGATCTGGATTCAAGGTTGGCTCTGCAGTGTGTTCGGCGTCAGAAGCACCCAAGGACAGCAGGCGCTTGCTGTGGCAACGCATGCTTCCTGCAGTGTCACGGCAGATCCAGAGCATTCTGAAGAGCATAGGCTTGGTGGACTGAGCAACGCCAGCCAATGTTAGATGTACTCACAGAGGTCATGCTTCAGTGTTAACATTGTGAGCAGGGATTGGATTGGTAGTTGCTTCTGCTAGGAATATGGAATTGTACTCGTAAACATGACTTTTACACACTATACCCCATTCTCCTGGCTTATAAGTTTAGAGTGTTCAAGAGGAGGCTTTACATCTAGTGACAAGCAAAGGCACAGGAGTCTCGCCTCGATTTGCTAGCTAAAGCCCAGGAGTCGTACGATATGTACAGCTATTGCTGTCATTGCTGTGGTCATAGTAGAATCCAATCCTTGATGCAGCAGACTTGCGTATTCAAAAGAGTATGGGATCTTTGCTGGCTCAGAAAAGAGCCGCGTGTACCTAAATTTGAGCATCAATATGTGTATTGAATGCGTTTCTTGTGTTGCGCATGACAGGGGTGGACTTGTATTAGCTGACCAAATTCAGCGCATCATATGCCTTCCTCAGGTCAGTTACCACTTCTCATGAAGTCTGTAGTGTCCAAATGTGTGCCTTGACCAGATAAGTGAAGGGATCAATTATAACAGAGATTCTTTGACAAGATAAGTGGAGGGATGGATATTAATAGAGAATAAGGAAAATAGAGTTGATTGGACAGAATTGCAACACAATTATTACGAGCTTTGAGCAAGCAAGCATGTAAGTACGTAAGTGATAAGAGGCAGCATGCCATGTGCCCCACGCTTTAGTGTAGGCAAGATACAGCATGTGCACCTATCTGGCTGCACCCATCTTTTTGGTTCTACAAGCCTCAACATGTCCAGCAACATGCATTGTTCTGCCTCCAATTATCATATCATGCATCCTCACCAGTCCACCTTCTCCGGATCCCTCATCTTTGAGATATCGATAATTCCTCCCCATTCTATCATGCCTTTCTGGTTGCAAATTCTGCTGCAATGGTGCCGTTGAAGGAAAAGGATACATGCCCTAAGTGGCCCAACAATCCAGTCACCAAATTCGTCAGGCAGTCTTCCAATGTGCAGAGAAAATTGAGCTTCATTGCTTGATACCTTGGCAAGGAATTTCACAAGCCACTTCTGTCAGATGCTGGCCGCATTCCCCGAACCATGTAGACGTACTACGTAGCCCTAATTTCGCTTCAAATCGTTTGGCTGGACCGGCAACCCTGTTGGATCCAAGGAAGGGGGGAGACCTTGAGACCATGATGCAAATTGCTTCCTTAATCTCTCTAGGAACATCTAAGATCTGGAACAAGAGAGACAGGGACAGCAACGCTAGGAATCCTGAGCTGCGGCCTTCCGGCACACACTTGCCTTGTGGTGGGTTCTGTACTCCTTGATTGCGCGTTGATTCAGGACGCATTAGTCAGGAAGAGATCCATGCCCTGCCTGCAAGTGAGCCACGTACGTCGTTCTTGTCGACCATTGAGGCAGGTTCATCTCAGTGAACTTATTGTTGGAACTCTAAGCGCTTGAAGCAGGCGAATCTCAGGAGCCAATAAGTTCACTGAGATTCGCCTGCTTCAAGCGCTTAGAGTTCCAACAGTATCCCTATCAGCACTGCCCATCTGATGCAGTGACCGGCTGAAAGAGCCACAGTTGCCTGGTTGGGGTTGATGCTGTTGGTGATTTTCTGAAGTCTCCCAGCCATGCTGGAGGTCTCCTTGCATCCAAAGGATTTTGATGCAGGAGGAAACCATGGCTTTCCCCCTTGTGGATATGGAGCTTCTTGGGGCACAGCTCACTACCATCAATCTGGGAATGGTGAGCTCTTCTCATCACACAAGCCTGGCTTGCCAAGCCGGCCTCTGTCTGGTCTCCAATTCTAGTCTGTCTGGTACTCACAGCAATGAGGACAGGGAGATCAGGAAGGTCAACCTCAAAACAGTACCTGTGGCTGTGCGAGCTTGAGGAGCGTAGCAAGAACGAGATATGAGCGCTTGCAACGACAAAACACAAGATGGGATCGTAGTATGGCACAACATGTCTCACTCTGTGCAGGTCTCAGCTTCATTGCTGGTGCTGCTCCTGGGATGGTGGCTCTTCAGGAGGAACCCAGACGTCTTTCTGCTGGACTTTGCGTGCTACAAACCTCCGCCGTCCTTGCGGCTGAGCCCCGACAAGTTTCTTTGGTTCTCTGAGACCACAGTCCTGGTAAGACCCTGGGGCAGGGTCCTCCAAACATCTGCTCTGCTCGGGTGGTAGGACCCTTACGCAAGTATACATACAAACACCACTGTCAAACTTGGGCGGAAGTGTATGCAGCTGAGCTGTACTTGAACTTTAGTAGTTTCTGTTGCAGCTAGCTAGAGGCTAGAGCATATCATTGCAAAGTGAACGATGGGTAGATAGTATGACATATCAGCAGGTTCGTCATGGCTTGAAGTGTAGTTGTTGCAGGCGGGAGAAGGTGGATTCAGCCAGGCGTCCTTGTCCTTCCAACGCCGCATTTCAGAAACCAATGGTGAGTTCCAGCCCACACCTCACACCCCTGAATCCGAGTCTGTGCGCACCATTACACACGGCGTTCCATCACTGGTAAGCAAGCAAAGATTTCGCGACTCGTGTGTCTGTCTCAATTTATTATTGTGCAGGACTGAGCGACAGGGTGTACGGTCCGGCAGCCATGCATGTTGATAGATTGGACAGCAGTGGGATCTCCACCTTGGCTGCCCGCCGAGAGACCTGCATGACCTTCTTTGGGGCCGCCAGAGAGGTGCTCGAGCGCACTGGTGAGCTCGACCTTCCTCGCAATGCTTGCACCGTCGTGACGAGCAAGCTTTCAGGGCCAATGAGACCCATTTGTCTTTCTCAGGAAACACCGTCAGAGCCAAGAGGGGCAGTATTCCTGCGTCTTGCAGAATCCTTTGACATTGTCTATCCCCCGTCCTCCGAGATTCTGAGGAGGAGGTTCAAACTTGGTTGAGTGAAATCAAAATATTTTCATCTTTTCTTACCAACACGGACCTCAAGCTTGAGAGCAGCAAGGCGCATGTCAGCTTTGTCACTGTGTCGGAAATTCAGATGAGAATCTGCAGGTCTTGGTGGAGGGGACATCGACATCGTGATTGTGACCTCGAGCCTTTTCAACCCGGAGCCATCCCTCTCCAGCATGGTGACCGACAGGTTTGGAATGACACCAGACGTGGAGCAGTATGACCTTGCAGGTGGTCACCTCCCGTCGGGAAGGGCCTTCTTTTGTCAATGCAATGCTCAGTGTAGCTCATCACAGATCCACCATGGAATGCTTCCACATCTGGTGCAGGTCTAAAGGACTCTCGAACAAGCCAGGGTAACGTGAGGGATGGGAGGGAGGGAGAGGTTTTCATGCAGTGACTTCTTTGTTCTAAGCTGGTGTAAGGAGAAGCAGGGAGAGATGGGATCTGGAATAATTGCTAGCAAAACAGTACTGCAAAGAGATGCATGCATGCCCTTCCATCTTGTTATATAGACCTTGACCCCCACTCCCGCCCCTCTGCTCTTTCCCACCCCTCCAGAACATCCGCGATGAGCTCCTACCTGCAGGCATGGGCTGCTCGGGGGCAACAATTGCCATGTGCCTGGCTAATCAGCTGCTGAAAGCCAGCAAGTCAGGCAAAAACGCCTTGCTGCTGTCCTCGGAGAACCTCACCCACAACTCGTGAGATCCCCCCTTTCCATGCAGAGATAAGTCTGATTATTTTCAGAGTACCTTCGGTACTTTCAGTACTTTTAAAGTTGGGAGGCTCTTCAATTTTGAGATTCAAGGGGGACAAGAATAGCAAGGGGGAGAGAAAGGGAGGGCGGCGGGGGAGGGAGTCTCCACAGTGCCAATGAGGATTTCACCACAATCACAACTTCAGGTGGCTGGAAGGAAGCCTGCTGCAGGCAAAAAGCACTGTCAAACTCACCAAAGATACTCCCCAGAGTAGATACTGCTCAGAGTTGAGATGATCAGCAGTTCTCTGTTGCAGGTACTACGGCAGTGACAGGGACAAGCTCATCCCCAACACCCTGTTCCGCTTGGGGGCCTCAGCTGCCATCCTGACCAACAAGAGCAGCGAGCTCAAGCGATGCAAGTACAGGCTGGCACACGTCGTCAGAACGCACATGGGGGCAGACGAGACCTCCTACAGGCACTCCCC
>QAXI01000449.1:105159-142225 GCA_004335615.1 Chloroidium sp. JM | reverse complement strand
CGGGTTTACCCCCCCCCCCCTTCTCTCCACGACCTGTCCCTCCCTCCACCCTTAACCCTTACTTATGCCCTGCAGGGCACTGAAAAATCTGAAGGAGGTGGAGACGCGGCAGGCGTACCTGACATACCACGAGGAGGAGCTGAGGAAGGTGCGAGGTATCGTGAACCTTGCAGGAGACCATGGGTCACTCATGGAGATCGCAGTCAGAGATCTGCAGGTGACTTCCCCCTGGCTCAAAGTGCCCTTCTTGAGCCATCATGCAGAAACGTACAGTTGTTTGTTTGATGTGAGGGCCATTGGTGGCTGGACTACATGGTTCATCGTGAGACACATGAGACGTACACCCTCCGCGAAGCTAGCCCTTGGTAATGTGGTGTGTCACGTTGCTTGTCTGGTGGAACTGCAGGAACCTGATTTGAAGGGAACTTAAGCTCAGGGCCCACAACCATCGCGTCTTCAATATTGAAACTTGAAACACATTGCTACATTATTTACATCTGACCTGGAAGCATTTGAGGTCGGCTATGCCAAGGAGGTGGCTGACAAGAGGGCGGCTCGTACGATTATGGATTTGTTGTCCGACACCAGCAAGCTAACAACTTGGAATGGGTGGACAACACATTGCAGGCAAAGTTCACGTCTGACCTGGAGGCCAGCAAGGCCAGCTATGCCAAGAAGGTGGCTGACGAAAAGGCGGCTCTGGAGCGGGACTACCGTGACGAGCTGGCCAGGCTGCAGAAGGAACTGGCTTCCTCCCAGGCAAGCTCTGTGCTCTGGCTTCCTGTTGGCTCTGCTGCCTTCTTGTGCTCAGCTAAGGCACAAGAATGATTTGATGACATTGCAATCCTTGCTCAAGAAAGGCCACAGGCCTTGCACCCTCCTTGAGAAACTGGAAGCAACCAGATGTTTGCCGCTCTGGGCTATAGGAGCTGTAAAATTTGTGCAACAAGGGGAAGACGAGGGTGGGCAGGATGGTGACATTTGGAGCAGCCTACATAATCTCAGTGAGAGGAAAGGTAGGGGGGTGAGAGTCGGTGTTTTTCTTGCAGCCAGTAGATGAGCCCCAGCGTATTGCTTTTTGCAGGGTGAGCTGGCGGACAAGAAAGCCAGGCTGGACATCGCGTCCAGGGGAGCTGCAGAGCTGCAAGCCATCAAGGCTGAGCACAGCGCCACCCTGGTCCAGCTCAAGGAGAGGCACCGCGAGGAGATGTACATGCTGCAGGCATGCCTGTCCCCCCTTCTCCCACCCCCCCGTCGACCCCAAATCCGTCCTCCCAAAACCAAAACACTCCTTTGTGTGCAGCCAAAGTGGGACTCGGCGTACCAGAGCTGGGCGCCGCTGTGGCGGACGTACCACCACTGCGTGGACGCGGCCCGCAAGCGCAACGCCAAGCGTAGGGCCAGCAGCTTCAAGCAGCTGGAGGTGCCGGGGGCAGGCGGCCTTAGCTTCAACAAGGAGACCCGGGAGGCGCTGGCGAAGACACATCCGGCCGTCCTGAAGAAGATCAGGTGATGAATCTCAGTCCCCTTGTCAAAGCCGCCAACCACATGGTCGAATTTTCCTGCTGGGTGACCATTGGATTGTGGGACAGAATGCCATTTCTGCCCACAAAACAAACGTTTTGACTGGAGGGTTCTTCTTCTCCTGGAGGGCGCTCGCAAAGACGCATCCGGCTGTTCTGAAGAAGATCAGATGATAGAGTGCAATTTCCTCGGAGCTACCAACTACAGCAACTGTACATGTTTAATTCCTCCTTCTGATAGGCCAACAAAGTCTGGGACAGAGGTAATGCCATTTCTGCCCTCAAGAGACAATGCTTCCAGGTTGATGTTCCACATCTTGAAGCTAATGTGCGGTTGAGAGGAGTTTATGCTGTGATCGCTGCTCGGCTTCTGTGGAGATATAACCCTGCGATCTTGCATGCTGTGTATGTGATCCCCTATAAAAGAGTTCACCAATGGGTTCACCACTGCAGGGAAAGAAATAGGATGGATACAGCCCTGTACGAGCGGGGGCGTGAAATGTTGGAGGCGAAGTTGCGGGAGCATCGAGCAGCGGGCCGTCTGGAGGAAATGGGGTCCAAGGAAGAGGCCGATCTGGCCGAATTCGCGCAGCGGGAGGGGTTAGGGTTCCGGGAGGAACGAGGCAGACAGCACGGCAATCGACATCATGCCAGACAGCGGCAGGATGGTGAGCTCCCACAAAGTGAACCGGGGGGAGCAGAAGAGGGGGACGGAAGGGTGGGAGGGGGTAGAAGGAGGGTCTGCGCGCAGAATTCAAAGGAAATTTGGCGAGTCTAATCGGCCAAAGGGAAATGGTCCTCCACGAAACATCACCGTGCCAATTGTGGCACGACGACAAACCTACCAACTGGGGATATGGGTCAGCGCGCAGCGGTGGTTGGGGATGGAGAAGATCAACTGCATAAAGGCATGCAGGCTGTTTGTCCAAGTTCATTCCTTTGGTTCGTTTATCTTGGTCTGGTGTTGGGCCGCATGAATGGGAAGAAAGAAGGTTTTCGACAGCTGTATTCTGTGTGTCTTTCTGGGCAAAGTTGGCAGATCAAACGATGTGATGTTGCAGGCCCACTCAAAAGTCATGGAGAGAAGCATGAGGAGCTGTGAAGCAGGTGTCCCTAGACATATGTTCCTCTTCCCGGTCTGGGTTGCAGTAGGAATGCATTGCTCCCTGCCTGAGCAACTTTGGGTTTGGGCCCAGAAATGGGCATTATGGCTTTTAAAATTTTTTGCTCACAAAAAAGAGCACAATAATATATTCTCTGAACACTAATGGGGTTGTGCACAGAACTGAAATTGTGTCTGCGTTCTGCGTCCACAGACTTTAGCAGAAGTTGTCACAATTTTCTGCTTGACTGAGTCAGGTTAGCAGCAAGCAATTCTGAATGCAGATCATGGAGCGTCGTGCCAAATTATAAAGCAGAAAACTCACATACGAAATAGTCTAGATGCCACTCATTGCTGACCAGGGACACATAATTAACAATTCTGTAGTAAACTTTTGCAAGAAGTCAAGTCATCGAGTCACATGCGTTTCTGCAGCCCTTTCCAAGATCACAAGTATTTAATAAATAGAAGGACTATTAGCGCAACAGCATTCACAGCTGCTATGAGCTCTTATCATGTTTATCACAGGTTGTCCACTTTCTCAGAAGCAAAAGCTGTCTCCAGCACTCCGCTCAGAAGATCCTCTCTTTGAGCTTCCTTGCTCCAACGAACAACACCTGTAGAGATTGCAAGAGGATCGCGCTCATGAATACCACTGCCCATGTACTGGGTGTTCTGAGAGGAAATGAAATAGCTGTTGATTGAACAACCAGATCTTGCGTGCAGGGGGCAAAACCTTCAACCTCTGAGTACGGTCTACTGCATGTGGAAACATGCATGTCAGTAATGCTTGCCAAAAGTGCAAGGCTGGACAGTCAGAGTGGCCCTCACCTGAACACCCACCACCAAAATCACCGCTGAAGCCACGATGCCCCATGGCTCTGGCGCTTTTTCTAAGAAAGCATACGGATATGAGCCATTGACCTGCAAGTAAAGACGACAAGGGATGAATTGGACCATTCCATACCATTCCATAGATTCCTGACGGCAGGATAGCAGAATGACACTGTAAAGCAATTCCAAAGATAACCATTCTTTACTTCGATTACACCAGAATTGGCAACTCCAGGGCCATGAATTGAAGCAAATGCCATGTTCTTTGACTTTGAACGGTGAGGGGAAAATTGATGGTATTGTGCACCGCTGAGGCATGATTTGAAACAAAGAATGACCCCAGGCACAAGTGCTGCAAGATAGCAACGAGTATGCAGAACACTACTCATGTTTCCGGCTGAGAGTAACAAGCAGGTGACCTGCCGCAGGTAGTAGCAGAATGCCATATAGGCAATGTTAATGGCCCCACAAAGCACGCTGGCAGATGTGCGAAAGGAGCGCTGGTGGTGGGACACGACCATGTCTGCCATCAGGCCAGCAAAGTTGCCGGTGTGCAGGGCAGGGGACACCCATGCAGGGACCTGCAGAACCAGCGAGCTTCATACATCAAGAGATGGAAGCAAGTGTGATCGTTTTCAATTTCCAAAACAAGCACAAGTCGAAGACTCATGTCAGGGATAGGGCGTTGTAGGTGTGGGGCCGCATGCACTTGAGCTGAGAGGCCATCCCCATCAGCTATCTGGACAAAAAACCAGAACAGATCCACAATGTGCAGATTTTTTCCCCATGCATGCACGTCTTGAGAATTATCCCAGATGCAGAAACATCATTCTCGCTGCATTTGCCCATCCGAGTTCTAAATATTACGCATTTGGCCAGAAGTACAGCCAGCAGGGAGGGAGGGGCCCACATCATCTGAGTCCACTATGTTGCCGCTAAAGAGGAGGCAGTAGTAGAAGGCCGTGATGAAGGAGGCCACAGGGATGGCTGCACATGAGATGTCATCTGCCAGTCTCACCAAAGCTCCCTGCACAGGTCCCTTGGTCTCGGCAATATTGGGGACCCCCTGTGCATCAAATGGATGCCGCAATGGCAGTTGTTTGCCTTCACCTCATTGCCTTTCACGTAATCTCAGCAGGTGTCCTTGGAGCTGAATATTCTAGTGCAAATCCACACAAGATGACTGATCTGACTTGTTAGGATTGAAATTATATAGCAATTCAGATGACTTGTCATCTGTCCCCAATGTTCTCCTTGTACACCTTGGGATTTACTACACTTCATGTATGTCCATCACGGTGCTCAGCAATTGACTTTTACATGACGGAAGGATTCTTTGATATCAGACGGGGAGGGAGGAAGGGAAGGGATTTACCTTGCCAGTGTAATCTGCAGCCAGTGCCACAGCGAACTGAATCAGCTGCAGCGTGAATCCGGCAAATGTGTAATACTGCAACAATGTTGATTTTTCAGCACAGGTTTGAGCGTTGCACAAGATTGAACGAGAACGAAGCAAGTCCTGGGAAGCCAAACCGATTTTGCATTTGATATTGATTTTTGCTGACATTGTTTAGCATTTCTGATCCTTAACCTCCAAAGTCTCTGCTCTCTGAAAAAGAAAACATGATCAAGGATGTCACAACTACCCTGAACTGCTCAAAGGCGCTGAAACCTTCTACTGCATTTCCAATTCTTTTGTGGGAGCAGAGATGGCGTGTGCTCATCCGGGGCAAGAAAGGTACCTGGAAAAACCAGCCAGTCTTCTGCGCCACCTCCTGCTCATTTGCCTTTGGTGTGAGATGCCAAGCCCATATTGCCCCGAACACCAACAACAGAGTTGCGTGCACCGCCGCTGCTTTAACGCTGCAATAAACTTCTGAAAATTTAAAAAAAAAACAGTGATAGATGGTATAACAACTCGTCTCTTCACCAATTATTCATTTTGATCCCAAAAATGCAGACTGATTCCAAATACATCATAAGAATTGCCCCCCTGTAAGAGGCAATGCTGCATCAAAGGGCAGTGTGCACTGTCAGATGCTGGTGAAGCGCTCTTGTTGGCCTGACTCAAATTAAAATACAGCCACAAACTATGATGTGGTAGCATGCGACATGGAGCATACTTTGATTGAGCCGTTTGTCTCGATCTAGGCGGTTTTGTTCTCCTTGGTGGCATGGCACTTTATAAAATTTGGCTTGAACAACGCAAGCAGCTTGCAATGACTTGTGCTGCACCTCGTGCAGCTACTAATGTCTCACGACGAATTTCTGAATCAATCGCTTTTGTCCTGCAACTCAGCTGTCAGAGGGGTAGCGATCGGACCCCCACAAACGCAATTCAATCTGAGGGGCTGTCTATCACAAAGGCACCGACTGGCTCTTGCTCCCTGAGAAAATTGAGAAATGGCTCAGCTGGCCCAACGCAGCCTTCCGATATGACCGTCACGGATGGCAGAACCTGAAACAATCGTTGGAGAGGCAAGCGCTTTCACGCACCTCCTGATGTAGCAATGGATCGATTGGGCCATTGTCACAAGTTTTGACCTCAATTGAGATGTACCTGTGGAGGAAGAGTTGGTGTCAAGAAAACCCCCCCACATGCAGGACGGAGGAGTGCGGGCCAAGGATGGAGAGCTTGTGGTGCCAATTGTCGTGGGAACAGCAGCATTTCATCTGGGCAAGAAGGTGCGTGGATTATCTTTAGGTGCCCCAGACGACTTCTAAGGATGGACCACTGCACCTTTGCTGCCAACAGAGCGTTGCCGAGATCAGAGATTGAAGCAAAATCTGTGCTTGCGACTGCTGCGTGGCAATGAGGCATGGTGCAGTCCATCTGGCCAGAGGAGATGAATTTCAGAAAACCTGAACAAAAGTACAGAATCGTTAGCGGTCATGGAGGCATCCATGCATGAATGAGCTGCTTCTCGCACTGAATGCAGCTCAGAAGAACTTGGTGTCTGATAAGAGCTGTCGAGGGATAGGGTTCACAAGCGGTCAGGAAGAGAGTGGTGTAAGTGGACTGCAAGTTCTGCGAGATTTTCGCTAGCATTGAACCCACACGAGGACACCGTGTTTGCGCTAGAAGATTGCTGCTTTTAGGAACTTTATGCATGCCAAACCTTGAGGGACAACGACTGATGCTGCAGGCCACAGACACGGCATCCCACCGCTGGACGGCGTACCTGAGGAGCCTGGACAATGAAGACATCTCGCACATCCTCAAGAAGGTATGCTTTTTCCTTTGGGTTTGGCTACAGTAGGTCAGTTGTGGTTTTTAATGTCATGGCGAAGCAGTAGGCAAGTCCGCTTGTATCTGATCATGCGTTGTGATGGTTGCTGCCATGCAGCATCAGGACTGGCTTTCCTTGTAACTGCACGACTACTGAACTTGGCTTGCCGGATATTGAACTCGGGCTAAATTCATCATCATCACAGAATGGAAAGATATAATAGTGGCGATTGACTTCAATTTTCTTGGAAGGAGATTGCGCAGATGAAGTTCAAAAGACCCACTCTGTGATGCAAGCAATCATCCATAGCTCTTGACTGTTTTTCTCCAGATGATTGCAAGCATGTCAGTGGTGTCCACTGCAGGTCATATTCCACCTACATTCCAGCTTCCAGAATCCCCTCAGGGAGATGACAGAGCCTCCGTACGAGCTCACAGAGCATGGCTGGGGAGAGTTTGAAATCATCGTCGAGGTACGGCACTCGCCCATGAGATATTGATCTGGACTTGAGCATGACTTAGTAAGAAGCTCCTCCACAGGGAGCTTTGCAACAAGTCTGATGATGCCGATCAAGGAATACACCTGGGCTCCATAAATAATTGCAAATACGTCTAAGGCTGTCCAAAGTCATATTTTGGAAGGCAGCCTGGATTGAAGCATAGCTGTTGCAGCTGCATTTTGCGGACGACTCTATGGAGCCCCCGGTGACTATCGTGCACAAGCTGAAGCTGTATGCAGAGGATGGCAGCATCACCAAGAAAGCTGTGCGCCCCAACCCTCTTCCCTGAGGTCATGAAGATCACCAGGATGGGACCAAATTTTGCAATCTGCTTAGTCAAGTGCCTTCAGACTTCCTTGTTCAGGATGATATCGCCTGTTCAGAGTGGGTTTCCTTGATATCTCCAGAAGATTTGCCGAGACTGTCTGCATGGCAGGTGGTCCATGAACAGTATGAGGAGCTGATCTTCAGCCAGCCCATGCTCGCCTTCCAGCAGAGGGTTGCAAACCAGGTCATTCCTTCCTTTCATCCACACTGTCAGTGTCGTGCCACCCTTCAGCCTATTAAACGCCATCCCCCAAGAGAGGGTTGCCTTACTCTCTGTGCCAACAGTCAGATCTCGATGCAATCCTCCACAGAAAAGAGTTGTCTGCATGAGATCAAGCGCTGGATCTGTACCAGTGGAAATTCTTGTTCCCTTGAAGCCTATTTGTACTGTACTGTAGGTGTCCATGCCAGCACCACCTTACGGCGTTGCCCCGCACTTCTCGCGCTTTGCAACCGACTCAGAAGCCAAGCGATATCACCAGGCGAGTCCTTGATTTTCAAGATCAGCATGTACCGTATATTTGGTGCACTGTTATTTAAAGAGGGTGAGATCTTGAAGAGGATGTAGGAATGCACACATAGAGCCAGATGTCACAAATATTTTTCAAGCCATCTTGGAGCCTTCTAGGCGCAGCTATTTTCTCCTCCTTAGATTTGCAATCCATGCTATGATCAAATACACACAGCAGAAAGTAGGACAGCTTTTGTGACTCACAGAGGTCTGTATGAGGAAAATTTCTTCCCTCTGGGCTTGGCGATGCCTCTGGATTGTTCAAAAGAACCAGAAACAACATATTTGAGGGATTGCGATACGTGTTGTGCTATCTGTATTTGGTTATAGCCGGAACGAAAGTCTAAGGAGGGGAAAGTAGCTGCATCTCAACGCTGGTCAACTAGGTCATCGATCTTGGGTTAGGGCACTTGCCAGCCAGATAAGTGGATCTTAGCCTTCCCAGTGCACCGGGATTTCAGAGGCGCGATTGGCCTTTTTACACTCTCCATCCTGGCGAAAATCGAAGGCTTACCTGCTAGGTCTCCCACCAGCACAGCAACAGACAATGATGCATCAATTATCATGCAGGTCAGGATGAAGGTGGCCAGCATACGAGCCAATCTGCAGCGGCAGCTGGAAGCCTGACGCAGCTGCCTTGTTTTTAGTTGATTTATTTTGCAATGCAAATTTGAGGGTGTATGTGCTTCTCGCAATGATTTTGAATGTTGCAATCCCTTTGATTCAAATATGCCGTTCAGCCATGATCAGCTTTGAAGAAGTGAACGCAAGTGAAACAGGCGTTGTTGTGTGCTCGACGTGGGGGATAAAGGAAATCTGGCGCTCCCCCCATCCATGCTAAGATTTCGGTTTCGCAGTCGTCTTCACATTTCGTTCTCTCTTCTCTTCGACCAACCTCCTCCTTCACAATGGCTGCCTCCATGATGAACAAGTCTGCTCTGAGCGCCGGCCTCGTCAAGCCTTCCTCCAGGGTAAGCCGCTATATTCGACACACACACACAGCTCACCAAGGCGCCCCTGCACTTCTACAAGACACAAAGCACATCGTCTTAAGATTGTTGTGCAGTTTCTTGAATTAAATTGGCTTGTTCGTATGAAAATTCCCTTCCGCTGAAAATCTTATCCTGGCCCCTTTGTATCTTTAATGACATCTTTCCCACCTGCAGGCCACCAGCCAGGTTGCCCGCGCTGTGGAGTTCTACGGACCCGATCGGGGTACCTTCCTGGTGAGATTTGTCGCTTTTCAACATGCCGTCAAGATCATCCTCCATCGAGAGACGCCAACGTCCACGACATATAACAACTGCCCCTCATCTAATGCTGTGTCTTATTCGAGTACCAAAGCCCCATCATTCAAAGCAAATTGAGACAGAGAGAAATAAAAATTATTTTTTGTTATATAGGGGAAAGCACTGCTCTGTAATGTTTCATCACTGACACGGCTATCAACTGCAGGGACCCTTCACTGAGGTGCCCTCATACTTGAACGGAGAGTACCCCGGTGACTATGGCTGGGACACCGCCGGCCTCTCCGCCGACCCCGAGACCTTCGCCCGCTACAGGACCATCGAGGTCATCCATGCCCGCTGGGTGAGTGTCTGTTGCTTCTTGTCAGTGACTAAAATGCTCTTGTACTAAGATCACGATCTCAGTGCAGTTTAGATGTGGATGTCGTGCGATGGTGGGTGTGACTTCCTTGTGTCTGTGAGGACCTTTCAGCCACTGCATGTGGTCAACATTTGATTCTAGAGCTGCTCTTATACCGATTATAAGAAACATTCATGAACCAAGAATATGAGGATACTGAAATTTGGAATTGGGTGGCCATTGCTGCGATTCTTTTACCTTCAGAGAGGATTATCGAATGTTACCTTGACTTGCAGGCCATGCTCGGAGCTCTGGGCTGCCTGACCCCCGAGCTGCTGTCCAAGTACGCCGGAATCTCCTTCGGAGAGTCCACCTGGTTCAAGGCCGGCGCCCAGATCTTCTCCAGTGAGTCATCTTCTGCGACCTTCTGGACCCCACCTATTCTTGAGTGTGTATTGGGAAAGGATTAGGTCAGAAGTACGAATAGAGTCCTGAAATGATACTAGGGGGGGCTATGCAGCACCAATTGATGCAATTGAGAGGGTAAACATGCAAGGAAGGGCCGAATCATCGCCGAAGGTGGCACAAAATAATCACCCAGCATTGTTGTGCAGACAACGGACTGAACTACCTGGGCAACCCCTCCCTGGTCCACGCACAGAGCATCATTGCCACCCTGGCCGTCCAGGTCTTCCCCTACCCCTCCCTCTCCTGTTCTCGTTTGTCCTCGGCACTGTACCCCCTTTCTCTTCCGAAGGACAGACGCTGGTGATTAGCAGCGCCAAATTGATTAAAAGAGGGAAGCCAAATGCAACTAAGCTCGTATTCCTCTGCATGAGGACTGCAAATTTTCTTCTGCGTTCTGCTTCGTCATCGTCCATTTTCCTCCCATAATTTATTCATTACCATCAAATTGAGCAGGCTGTAATTATGCTGTTTTCTGATCTGTTTAGGGCACTTACTGCTGGATGCTTTCACTGACTCCCTGAGCATTGATGTTGCAGGTCATCCTGATGGGAGGCGCTGAGGCATACCGTGCCAACGGAGAGGCCCCAGGCGTGGAGGGACTCGACCCCCTGTACCCCGGCGGCCCCTTCGACCCCCTGGGCCTGGGAGACGACCCAGACACCCTGGCCGAGCTGCAGGTCAAGGAGATCAAGAACGGACGCCTCGCCATGTTCTCAATGTGAGTCACACTTTCATCCCCCCTTTTCCTCTGCCTGTGCTTTCCATTGTCAGCTGCTGTCTCCCTTTCAATGTGCACAACTTGGCTCAACTCTCCTGTCGCACACACAGACATATTGTTTGCTGTCAAGATCCATCTAATCGTTTTGCTCTTTCTCCTTTAGCCCAGCTGCCAGCCTGTCTCCATTGCTCAATTTGAAACCTTTCTTGCAGGTTCGGATTCTTCGTCCAGGCCATTGTCACCGGAAAGGGACCTCTGGATAACCTCCTGACCCATCTGGACAACCCCGGGTACATTCCATGTTCTCTCTGCAAACAAAGAAGGGAGGACTCTCGTTAGGGAACACTGTCTGTTTTAATGAGCCAAGTCTTTGGAAAGAGCGCAGCTGCAGGACTTGTTACTGCACCACCTGAATGCAGGATATCTAGGGGTTTGCTTGGCAACTTCCTTTCCTGTTTACCTTTGCTTTTACCTCGTCAATTTTGATTGCTTTCCTGTGTTGACCAGCTTGCGTTCTGCAGCGTGAACAACGGATTCGCCGCCGCCACCAAGTTCGCACCATAGAGAGGAGGAGGATAATACTACGAATGAGAAGAGAGATGAGAGAAATAAAGAGAGGAATAAAGAGAGAAGCTGTAAAAGTTTCCGCCAAAATGTCTCTGCCTTCCACCGCTTTGCTCCCGACCCCTCTGCAATGCCTTCTTGTTCTGCTTGCATCTGCCTCTGCGCGGTGTTGTGCCCTCTTGTCTTTCTCCATCTCTCCTTGTCTTGCCGTGGGAAGGCAATCCCCATGCCAACCCTTTCATCAGCACGAGTCCTCTGCAAGAAAGGGTGAGTGGACCGGTTCCCAGGTGCGCATTTCATTGGCAAGCGCCCTCTCCTGTTCCACCACAGAAACCAGGCCCACCCCTCCCCCCTTGCCACAGTGGGACTGTGCAAGGGAAGTCCAGCAAAATCCTTGCGGCCCGCGGGGAATCTGCAAAAGGGGGCAAGCGGGCACAATTGCTAAGAGAGAAAGTGGCCAATGCTCTTGCAGTCGCTTACATGTCCAAAACAAGGGCCACTCTCACCTTTCAAAACTCGCGTACAAAGAGGTTGCAGTGCTAGGTTGCTGTGGTGCCTTGCGCCTGCTGAAACACACATCCAGCCGGAGCGACAAGCAACAGCTGCATGCCGAGTGCAGACCTTGGTGACTCGCGAAAACAGAAGACCAGTGTGTAAAACAAACCACATACTGAAATTTCTGCTACACTGTTGCTAATCTTCCTTTGCTATGTGGTCCCTTTCTTTTCCTGAGCGTGCAGTATCCTGTTCACAAGGGCATCCTTCCTGCCCGAAATGGGAACACCCAGGCCTTTACAGATCTCCGACAGCTCCTGCCCAGTCTTCGTCCTCAGTTGCTGGGCAGTGTGGTTCTTCACCACCGGCGGTGTTCCTGTTCAACAACAGAACAGGGTTCGCAACAGTGTGGAATGGCATAGATGTTTGTTTGGGGATGTTCTGGCATTCAGATGCCACAAGAACAGCACAGCCTCCAAAGACGGCACAGTGACCGCCTCTTCTTCTGCCCAGTACCCTTCGCCATCCCTTCTTGCAAGAGCCTTCAATTGCCTGGCAACAAAGCCAACCAAACCTTCAATTTGCTGCACCTCCCAACATTTTGCCGTGCACATCTGCAAGATCTTTTTACATGCAATGGGGTGACCCAGACATAGGGGGGCCTGAGTTCAATAAAGCGAGGGAAGGCGAGGCGATTGAGACCTGTGTTCTGCTTCTTGGCTGCAGGATCAGCGGCGGACTGCGCCTGTTTCCGCTTTGCAGTGCCCTGTTCCCGACTCTCCGCCTTTTCTTTCCGCTTGGCCTCCGCCTCTTTCTGCTTGCTCTTCTGGAGGCATGCCACCAGTATGTTCGGCTGGTCCTTTGCTATTACCTGATCATCTGCAGGAGACCATTTCTCAGCACTTTAATTAAGACTTTGTTTTGTGCAGGGGATTTTGCCATTCACACAGAGAGATAAACTAAGAGAGGGTGAAGGAGAAAAGCATTGGGTGCTTCATACATTTTCCTGGAATCTAGGCTATCGGGGAGGCAATTACCTGCTTCAAAAAGTGATACGACAGCATCAGAGAAAGTCAAAAATGAATGGCACCACAGAACAATTTTTAGCAACCTCAGCGAGGCCTAAAACCGACATGAATCTTCTTGGACAAACACTTTCTTGTGTGCCGTTCCCTGCTCATAGACTTGTGCCTTGCAAGCTTGAAGACGAATCTGTGCCATACAGGACAAGTGCGCACCAGGTGGTTCTGTGCTGTGGTCGCACACATAATTCTTCGCTCGCCTGCCAATAATGCTACGGCTCTCGTTTTGCAGCATCCCTCTGCATGGGTGAAGTAATAATCATCAATCTATCGGGCCAATCATTTAGAGGGCTGAATGTTTCTGAACAGAAATTTACCGCCTCATGGAAGGAGCACACCCCAGCATGTTTTTGGAAATCGATGGCTTTGTTCGCAAAAGCAGCATGGCTGCATGAAAACTTTCATTGGAATTTTAATAGATGCACTGCTGTCCTCCACCTCGAACAGGAGCTGTGTGGCATGCTCACCTGCTGGGGAGGTCAGCCAGAAGATTCGCCATTGGATCTACCCTCTCAATGACTTTCTCGGCTTAGATTATTTACAACAGTCTGAGAATAAGGTGCTGCTTATTTTGCTTCTCAAATCATGTAACAGTGCGCTCTATTACTCAGCAAAAGTACAGCGGATGAGCGCAAGCATCTTTTCACAGATAGCAAAATTCCGTCGAAAAACAGATATTATGAGCCTCGCCACCTGAAATTGTCTTCAAACGATGTAAACGTGCAAAACAACCTGGGACTGGGATCCATCGACCCACGGTACACAGCAGCTTCATGCTTAAGTGAAGAAACGCCAAGTGATCATTACAGTCAACGTCAAATACTCCTTCCCCTATCACACGGAAGAGCCTATCATGACGATAAAGCCCAAGAATCAGGAATGTCCTTCAGGAGCTTCAGTTCCCCATAGATTGGCCCTCAAGTCACCCTGCATGCGTGCCATTGATGGTATTGTATCTGTGGACTTTTAGCTTGAAAGTGGTCAGCCCTGGTCAGCATTTCACCAAAGATTGCCGTTAAATGGCTTGCCAGCAACAACTGGGGGTTAAGATCTTGGAGTTGTGGATTGCCACAAGCCCCAGCCTTTACAAAGCTGCAGCATGATTTAACAGCCAAAAGCAGTCGGCCCTTCCAGCTCACAGAAATTTGCCACTGCTGCAGGTGTCCAAGACGGTGGTGGCTGTGGCTTGCCGCCTGACCGCCGCCCAGGCCGGGGCTGCAGTCCACCAGTGCGTTAAACAAGACCCAAAAGGCAGACAAGGGCAAGAACAACAATGAGACCTCCCGCCAGGGGGGTGGGCGACCCCCCTTTGCGGCGTACACCGTGAGTTTTTCTGTCCATTTGGACTGACTGAATGTGGGAGGATTCTAAAAAATTGAGATTTGATCAAGCTGCTGTATGATTGTAACTACAAATGTCAGCAGGATGCTATTCCACAGAAGCCTTTATAGTGATTCATGTATTGCAAGTACAGTTGGACTCTGGAGGGCAAAGGGGAAGGGCGGTATGATAGACAAATACTTTTCGGAAGGCAGATGATCTACATGCCTGAAAATCCCACAAGCTCTTTGGTCAAAACAGTATTGGATATGATTTCAGACGTGCCTTTGCATTGGAGGAAACCTTTCATTGCAATGATCTGATGCAGGGAGCAGCCTCGACATCTACGCACAGATGCTGTGCTGAGAGGAACCTGCTGCGGTTCTGGGTGCGCCAGGCGGCGAAGCATGGAGTAGCTCCAGCTAGGACGGTGAGCCTGCTCTCTTCACAATTTTGCAGTGCAGTTCTACTGTGTAAGTCTGGAGCTGGCCATAAAGGACTTTTTGGCAATTGCCCTTCTTCCTGAATGTCACAATGTGGGACTTATTACTTTATCTACCGGCACTGCAATTTTCTTGCTTTGCAAATTACTGTTTGGTGACCTCACACCATTGACTTGAAAAACATGCAGGTGACTTGGGTGCGCAGGAAGCTGGGGGGCAACCTCACTCTGCTTCGCTCGGCGGAGGGCCAGCTGGTGTGTGCCTTGCCGTGCGTGCTGTGCAGACTACAGGTATTCCCCCCTGTCTTCCCCACACTCCCTCTGCTCTCCAAACGCTCACAAGTGACACCAGCCCTTGACTCTTAGCAGAGTGAGAGAAAACTCCTCAACAAGCAGAGGAGTGACTCCAGTTACTGTCTAACCAGCTGCTATCTTTGCCTCTGTGTGCAATGATGTTCAATCTGCATGCGCAGGTGCTGAGGTTTGACCTCCGAGTGCACTGCATCTCCAATGATGGGGCAGGGTGGTTCAGTGGCAGGCTTTCTGACAAGGATGCCCCTGTCAGCCAGCCCACATCGTCCCAGCGGGGGAGGCACAGACCTGTTAGGACATCTAGGAAATGAGGCAGGCCTGTATTTCAGATGTGACAAGCAGATTTATGAAGCGATCATGATGGAATACCTGGTGTGAAGAGGCTACAGCAATTAGAGAACAGTGTGAGAAGACAGCTTGAGAGAGCTGTGCATAGAATTGCAGTTGACAACGTGTGATGTGAAGATGATGCATTGCAACATCACCATACAAATTTCAAAACATATGGAAACCAGCCAGGTGTGCTGATTAAAACTACAGCCACTCATGTCTCATTCATGAACTGTGTCAGTACTGAAACGATTCACTCATACATTTGTCCAAACGTCTAAACTATCAAAATATAAGAACAGCATCATAAGCCAACAAAAGCAGAGTTTGTCGCGGCTGTTTCAAAGCCGTAGAGCTTGCTGGCCAATAGAACAGCCAGCCCATCCCTTTTTGAAAACCAGAAACATGCCTACAACGCCTACGCATCCACCATCATCCTTCCCAGCATGACTTGACACATGTACAGCTAGAGCTGCATGCCAAAGAGCACCATCTATATACCACCTCAACCTCATGGACAGTATTTCAAATTGAGTGGCTCAAATTGTTTCACCAAATACCTTCTGCCACGATCATTTGAGCGTCCAGTAAGACTCTCCAGCGGCCAATTATGGCCAAGAATATACATGTGAAGTTGTGGCAGCCTTCGGGATCTGTGGTACACCCTTGCTCCAGAGCCCCTATCGCTGCTTATTGAGCGATGCCATGAGTGTTGCCAGCATGTCCTTTGCCTTCGCGTCCAGCTCCTTCTTCTCCGCTGGTGCCTTGTTGGTCTGCAATGCACACCCAAAATCTTGTCAAAGACCTAGATCTGAGCTGTCATTGCTGGCAAGAATGACAAGCTTGGAAATATATTGCATGGTGAACAGCATGTCCTCTCTGTGGTTGATTTTGGCAGACAGTGTGCCAGAGAGAGTTTGGTGCTACTCCTCAAGTATTTCAAATTTAGGGGGATTCAGGTGGACATTTCCGGAGCTAAATCCTTTCTTTTGCGGGCAGGATGGAGGGTGAGATCAGACGGATCACCTCCTGTGCCCCGGGGGCGCTGTCTGCCGCGGGCAACGTTGGCAGATCCGGCAGGGGCTCCGGTCCGCTGGTGCCGATGCAGGTGTACAGGCTGGAGTCGTCCACTGCCAGCTGGTGGTAGGCCCCCATGACGTCCGCGACGGTGGCGGTCTCGATGAGGCGCTCCAGGTCGCGCAGGCAGGACAGGTCTTTCAGGGGCACGGAGGCGGCTTGCAGGTGCGTGATCAAGCCCAGCCGGTACGCGTTGGTCTGCAGGAAAACCAGCATTGCATTCATATTCATTGACAGGCATTATACATTCCATCATGCAGGAATCAGGTCTGGTGTGTAATTCATCAGGTGGCAATACTGACCTCATTCTGTACGAACCACCACTATTGCACGTGAACTACCAGGCGGCATCATCCGAACTATTGATTTGTGAGGAACCCCCAGCGAGGATCACCCAACTTTACAGCTGACCCCAGCAGATCAGCACAGTGCGCTTCGTGGGGAAAGAGAGATATTGCTCATGAATGGCCAGTGCAATGCACAGAATCAGCACTGGGGATCGAGGAATTCGATTTGACCATCCTGTATTGGAAGCAAACACAACAAGCTTCTCATGGGAGGTGTGTGGCTAAAACAAATCGCATAAATTCACCTTGAGATCCGACTCGTGGCGGGTCAGCACGGTGCGCTGCGCCCTGAGCAGCTCCCGCTGCTGCACGGGGCTGCTGTAGAAGCTGCGCAGCACGTTGGCGGACGCGGTCACGGCCTGCCGGATCTTGTCGGGCGTGGAGGTGACGTGGATGCAGTAATAGTTGTGGCGCAGGCGGTCGTAGGTGCCCAGGTCGAACGAGACATCGTATGTCAGCCCCAGCGTGTCTCGCACCTGCGCCACAGAGGTTGTGAATATTGGGTTTGGAAAGGTAGATGGAGGGTCCGCAAGGAGGAGGCATGCTTTTTGCAATCAATCACATGTGGAAGCCAGGTGATGGATTAGACGTGCTCTTGAAGAGTCGGTAACTCAACAGCAGTCACAGCTTCTCCTGATTGAGTATTGAGCATGCATTCATCCCCTCGATATGGTGAAATTCTTATCAAGCTTTCTCTCACAGTCGATTTGGTTGTGCAATAGACCAAACTTAAAAGGGGGGAATATCAGGCTCCGTTTCTTTGTATCAGCATGACAAATGCGCATAAGACATTGATGCTGCCTTTCTGCAATGTTATGGAAACATGCCATGGGCAGGCTAGAGAAAATGGACTTTATGTCTGCACAAAGCAGATCTGGACACGGGAGTCCTACGGATGAGAGGGAGGGTGTATGGGTGTGAGGCAAGGGTTGCAAGAGTTCTCACCGTAGTGAACAGGCGGCCGTTCATGACCTCGGTGAGAAGGCGCAGGCACGTGTAGGCGTACATCGGGTGCGCCTGCCGGATGAGGGCCTGCTGTGCCTGCTCTTGGGGGTTCCTGGTCCTCGCCAGGCTGGGGAGCTGGGGGGTGATGACCAGGCGGCCAGGGTCCCGAGGGGGGAGGGGTGCGCCTTCGGGCATGTCGAAGCCACCCCACCGCGGAGGCGCTTTGCCTGTACAAGCACGACTTGCTGAGTACCGGGATGCAAGAAGCATTGGGGCTGTTATATGCTCACTCAAGGCATGGCAAATAATGCTGAAAGCGGAGCAGAGGGATGTGACCCCCGAGGAGGAGAAGGGGGGAAAGGGAAGGGGGGGGGGGGATGATGAGCCAAAAGGAAGTGTTGAGCTTTGTCTCTGCACAAAACAGAGCTGGAAGTTTGTCCTCCAGGAGGATGGGGTGGAGAGGGAGGAGGGACAGAATAGGACTGTTGCAGGCCGAGGATGAGGTCTTGCACTCACAAAGCTTGCGTGGTTTGGGGCCAGGTTCCAGAACAACGAGGAAAGAGAGGAAGCACCTGAGATGTAGGCAGTGGCCCGCTCGTCCGAGTCCTTCAAGTGCCAGACCTGATGTTGGAGCTTGGGGTCGGGGCGATTGACTGCGCAGGGGGCGTCCTGGCGGACTGGGTGGTCCTTTTTTGGCGAAACTGTGCCGAGGTACTCCAAGAGCGCTTGCTCCAGTTCCTGCAGACATTGTCACAAGAGATCAGCAAGCCTTCCTTGTACAGTGTTTACCCCATATCTGTTACCTTCCCTCAATTTCCCACTCGACTCTGTGTGCGCACAACATCTCAGCCAACCTTTTGGGGGCACACATGCTGCAGCATTGACTGCTTCTTGTCGATAAGAATCACTAGGTATTCAACCTGCCACAGCAGCAATCTGAAAAAAAAACTGCAAAATTGGGTGATCGCAACCCATGGAGGAACGCCATGTGAGTCAAGACATCAGAGGTGAGGAATGTCATTGTACTTGCAAGGAGACTTTGGCACAATTCCAAGAAGTTACACTACAAGGAGTCAATCGAGAACCCATAATGGCATGCCTGCACATGTCAAAAGATGGGTAAACGCACCTCTGCATCAAAATCTCCTACCACATTGACCTCCAGGTTCTCGCTGTACAGCTGTGCCTCCACCACCTCCCGCATGCCCTCCGTGGTCAGCGCGTTCAGCTCCTCAGGGCCTGGGTCCCTGAACCGCCTGCATGGGGGGTTCTCCATTTGGATTCAGGCAAATCACAAAGCTGAAAGCCTAGCTAGATTTCCACCATCCCATGTCAAGCCATGGAAATGGTATTGAGGTTGAAAAAGGAAGGATGCACTATTAACGCAAAAATATGATTGAAAAGAAGAGGGGGGGCTCCTTGTGCTGCTCGGAGCTCCTTAGGCTGCTCGTCAATCTTGTACAGAGTATGGCGGTGTGGATAGCCTATGTATCAAGCCCAGAATTGCGCTCAATCTATCCTCATTTGTGCAGTGTACTGTTCATCTTCAAATCTTGGTGCTTTTTTAAAGGAGTTGAACATGCCACCCTGGGTCAGAAGCTGTATATGGCCTGACGATGCAGCTGTATCACCATATATAACAGTACATGCATACAAAACAAGCCTTCTGGGGGCTGAGCACCTCGCTTCGACCCACACCCAGGTGAACACAAGGAGGAAGATTAATTTTTCCCCAAAATTTCTGTTCTGAATAAATTGAGCATGATACATTCACTTCGGCGATGGAGAGAAACGCCCACAGGGAGTTATCAGCACATTGCCGCTGCTGCCATATGAGAGATTCATGCCTACTTGTGGATACTATCTAAGAACAATTGCGCAAAGCCCAGCCAGGAAAGGGGCTGATCCGCATTTGGAGGGTCCAAACTTGCCTTTCAGGAAGCAAATTCCTACTGCTGCCTTCAAATAGAATTCAACGTACTTAGTATACAGGATCTGCATCAACAAGCACCCCTCTCTTCCTTGGGAGTCTTGCCTGGTGGGCCCAAACATGGCTCCCATGATCAGATCGCCTGTGTTGCGTTCCAGGCTCTTGGGCAGCGACTTGCTGCTGCTCTGCAGCAGCTGCTTGGCGCGCGCCTCGTCCTTCTCGTCCCAGGACTGCACCTCCAGGAACTGGTGCAGCAGACCCAGCATGGCCGGCAAGCCCCCACCCCCTGCAATAACGATGAAATTGCTTCAGAACGCTGCACGTCTGGTTTGACATCTGTGTACAAGCTTCTGTTTCTCCCAATGATGCATGCTCTTGGCATTTGGTTGCAGAAGGTCAGGAAATGGATATTTCTCGCTCTTCGGGGTGAGTAGCAAAGATCCTGGATAGGTGATACCACTCAAGCTTTGCAGTGACCAAGCACACAACTTGAGTGTTTGTGAGGCTGAGTGTTTATCAGATATCTCCTAGATAAAACGATCACCATCTTGATAAAAATTTGATTTTGCTTTGAGGCTCTTTGTTACTCATCCAGTAACTGAATTGCCCACCCTGCTTTCCTGATACCTTGTTGAATTACTTAAAAGGGCGGTGCAATGTCTCAGGCATTGCACACGCAGAGGAGCAACGTGGGATGTGATTGGAGCAGTTGTCAGCGGGCAGTTGCAAGGTTCTAGGGAATGGTGGCTTGATTACGAGGGGATAGATCTGCGCACCTATCGGGCACACAGCGTCCAAGAAGAAAAACTCTTCGTCTGTGTCCAGCAAGTGGTTTATGAGGCGGGAAATACAGAACAGATCCACCTGCATACAGGGTGCACCTGTCGGTGGGATTTGGGCGGGGCACAGGACGCACCTATTGGACACAGGGCATCTATGTAGAAAAATTCCTCATCCGTTTCCAGCGAGCAATTCAACAGGCGAGATATGCAGAACAGTTCCACCTGCAGGACCACAGACCTCCCCTGATACCCCTGACTTCCGACACACACGTGAGACCTTGAGACACCATCAGAACACGTATATGCTGCGGATGGTCCTGACCTAATTCTCACCTCCTGATCATGCTTTTGACCTTCAATATTTCGTCTTCCTTTGTTTGCACGCGATAGGAAGACCTCTCCTTTTTCAAATTTCATCGTTTCAAAGGGCAAAAGAAGGCGTTCTTCTTCTCCCCAACCTCCTCACCTGATATCTATACATTATCAAGACCCCCAAACCCTCCAAATCCACCCTCAAACAATCCGTACACTCCCATCCTAATCTTCAAACCCCCCTCCCCCCACCTCTTCCCAATCCAGTCCTCCCCATCAGGTAAGAACAGGCCACTGACCTGTTCCCGCTGCCAGTGTCCCACTGTGCCGGACTCGCTGATGCTGCGGAACGCCACGGTGGCTGCACCCCCGCCGGAGGGACCTGGGGCGGGGTCCTCCAGGGTCCTACCCCCCGCCCCACACACGCGGATGAGGCAGGACTGCGGCTCGTTGTCAGAGTACCAGTAGTTGATCTTGATGCCGTTGGAGAGGCGGCGCTGCACTATGCCTGCAGAGAGATGGAAATTGATACGAAGTTTCGATCAATTCTGCTCATTTTGTTGTGAATTAGACAGAGTACTTTACATGGATTGTTCTGTAGTTTGTGATTGCATGGGTTCAAAATTCAAGAGCACCATCTTTGCCTTGCCTCCAGGTTTTTATCTTCTAGGTCCTGCCATAGGTGAGGCGGCGCTGCACTGTGTCTGCGGAGAGAATGAAGGTTGCCATAATTTATTGCACGAATCTCCTCGAACAGATGCAAATTTTCCAGTACTTGATGAATGCCTGAGTTCAATACTCGGGAGCACCATCTTCTGCAACTGTGCCATTTTTTTCCTTTCTAGGTATTTTATTGGAAGGCTGCAACTGCTCTGCATTAAATCTGCAGAGAGAACGAGACAGAGTTGCTGTGTTGCTCAATTCTATTTCTTCTAATCCTCGTTTTGTGAACTGCTCGGTACTTGCTGAGGGCAAGCACTCTAGACTTGGAAGCCCCATAATTACTTCAGCTCTGGAATTCTCCTTCTCAAAGTCGTGTCATTGGAGAGGTTGCGCTATCCTTCTCGTTCAGACATACTGAGATCATACAAGATGTATTGCTCAATTTTTCCCCCATGAAGTGATTCGCTCAGATTAGTGTATGGACGAGTTCAATACTTGGGAGCATCATCCACGTCGACCTCTATGTTTTTTCCTTCTAGATCTTTGACCCCCCAGGCCCCCCAAAGGGCCTATGCCTACAGTGGCCAACAGAATTCTTACTTGCAGCCAAAAGGTACCTGCTTGTTTACCCGAGCAGGAGGGCAGGTTGCCCCATTCTGCAAATTCAATTGCCATGGTGGCAGTAGGCGTGAGTACCTGTGTGAGGGTCTGGGGGCGGGAAAGGAGATGACCCTGGCTCCGCGCCCTCCAGCGGCACATACTGCGGATTCCTCTCCTCTATGAGCTTCTGCAGGTCCTCATCCGAGAGCAAGGAATCTGGCACGGGCACTTCTGCGGGTGCCTCCAGCTGCAAGAGAATCCAAAATCAAGATGTTTTAAACTCTTGGATTTTGCAGGCATAAATGCATCAGTGTACGGCAAGACTGTGCCCCTTGACATTTTGTTGTGCTGCAGGCAGCCTTTAGAAGCTCGCTCCCAGGCTTCCAGGCAGGTTCATACCAAGGTCGTCAGTTCCTGGGCATTCTGGCTGAAGTATGTCGAATGACATGTTGGCATGGAGCCCAAAAAAAGACTACAAGCATGGTGAAGGGAACACTGAGGATTGCTACTAGGCCTCAAGCGTTTGTCACTTTGGAATTTGCAAACTTCGCGACTCTATGCAACTTAAATCAGTGACACCTTACGAAGCGTGGTGCAAATCACAGCGCCCGGGCATCAAGAGAGGAAAGTGTTGACTGGGAGTGTGGCCCTATGAGCCATCACAGACTCAGGTTGAGGCACAGAGAAAAGGCAGAAGGGGAAAGGGAAGGGGGGAGGGGGGTGCGTACGACTGTGGAGGGCTCAAGCATGGCCTCTTCTATTTCCCGCGCACTCAGCGTGAACCTGACTGCCCCCTCTGGGATGTCCTCCCTGTCAGCCTCCTGGTTCTCCTCCTCCAGGTCTGTGAGGTCGATGGTTGCAGGGTCCACGTGCATGTTGGGGGTCATGCTGGAACCCCTCTGAACCGGACCGCCTCCTGAAAAACAGGCAAAACAGTCTTGGGGGTAGGTGGGTCGGATTGATTGTCTAGTGCTGCCCTGGCCATGGCTATGGCTGTGGTGGAGAAGAGGAGAGGGTAGGACCTGATGTGTCACCTGCCAATACCTATCTGCCCCGACATGCGCATTGCAATTTGAAGAATGGACCATTCTTGTACAGCTTTGCACAAAATCAAAAACACAGAGTTGCGTGTGTCTGATTGTTGCCCCAGCAATGCCTTGCAAAAGAATGCCACCTCAGGTTAAACGGTCCTCAAAACTTACTCAGGAGACCACAGCTTTCTGCTTCTTTCTTGCTTTGATCAAAACTTCTGCCTAGTTTTTCTGTGGCCGGAGGACTCCTCTAAATCCGCAATTCAGGTCAGTTGCTGGCCGTGCACAGCTCATCATCAATCATCTGACTGGCCATGTGTCAAAACATTCTCTCCATTGGAAGACGAACCCATAAAGAGCATCCAACCAGAAGTTTGAGGGTGAGAAAGAACAACAAAAAAGGCTGCACCTCCCAGGCTCTCGCCGCTGGGGTCCGTGAACATGGGGAAGCACGCCACGATGGAGGTTGCGCGCGTGGGCCCGGGGGGCGCGAACCGCTCAGGGGCCTCCTCTGCCTCCTCCAGCGCCTCAGCCTCGCGTCCGTAGTGGGAGGTGAAGGACAGCAGGCTGGCCGCCTGCTTGTTGGCTTCCTCCACGGTGATGGTGTCGATCCAGTGCTCCAGCTCCTCGTACGTCTGCGGAGAACAAATGTTGTCTGATACCCGTGTGAGGAGTATTGTTCAACCACAGACTCCTGTGGATTATTTACAGCTGGCCTGCATCAGCTATTCGGGAATTCAGCCCAAACAATCATTGTCTGGCAACTGCGCCCGAACAGTGGACCAGTGAGGTCAACAAATTGATAAGGGCTAGGTTCAATCCTCACCACCAGTCAGTCAATGAGCCACCGATGGACGAGACCTTTTTTCTTCTTCTTCCTTTTATTGTATTATTGTGTATCTGCCATCTGCCTCTCTGCTGAGCTGTGCTGAGCAGCTGGATTGCTTCCCTCCATAATCAACCATCAAGCATTCATTTTCATGCATCATAGGGTGGTTCAGTGACGTATTGTCTCTGCCAAGACGGATGTGTCGTGCTCACCCTGCCCTGGTCCATGATCCTGTGTTTGAGGTCGGTGGAGTCCATCGCGTACTCCAGCATGTCGATGCTGGGTATGCTGTCCGCCTGCTGAGCTGCCTGTAGGGCATGCAAGCATGAATCAGGAATACAGACGTGAATGCAACAATATCTCCAGGCTGATTTGGAACAGATGACTTCACCGCCATTTGCTGTTGCAGTGCAGATGGGACACAAGTACCACTGCAGTATTGACATTCATAATGAAGAAAAAGGTATGATTTGGGTCAACTAAAATATGTACAGAAGGACATATCTCATGTGCAGAATACAAAAACTAAATTGGATCTTTGTTAAGTATCAAGCCACTCCACAGGAAAAAACCTTATTGCAGCTTAGGAAGATGTGTGAGTGATCGTACGAAGAAAGTGACAGAGAAGGAAGGCACAGCGGTCATCTCGGGCAGCATGACGGTATACTAGACAAAGAGGCTTGCCTGTGTTGCATCCCTCAGCATAGCCATGTTGTAGCGGTCCAGCTCTGAGTGAGTCACCCCAAACTTTTGCAACCGCCGCAGCTCTTGCATGGCCACCTGCACCAACTTTGAGGTCAATTCGGGCATGAGGATTCTTCCTTTTGGGCGAATGTTGGCACAGCTGCTTGACCGAGGGACTGGAGAGAAAAGGGTTTGGGGATGGGAGGTGAAGGTGGTTTTTATAACTTCTGCGACAGTGATGCTACGACAGTGATGCTATGACAATTTTGGGGCTAGTGAGCAGATGAGTAGTGCTCCCACCAGTCTCCTAAGCCGACACTTGGCCAATTCAAACCTGTCAGATCTCCTGCAAAACCCTCATGGACATTGGCTTTACGCCCAGAGGTGAATTAGTAATAAAGGATGAAGGTGTCTATGTGGTGAAGAGGAGGCTGGGGTTGGCGGGTAAAGGGGGGGAGGGGGGGAGATATGTCAACCTGGACTGCGCCCCTCCAGTCCTTGGGTTCTGCGTTGACGGTGAGGGTGGACACGGCGCAGCCTTCTCGGCTGCTGTCGCTGATGTCCAGCTCGATCCCCATGAAGGGGGGGTCCGCCTCCACGTACCGCTGCTTCAGGCGGAAGGACAGCACGCTCAGCAGGATGCGGATCTGCAGCAAAGATTTATGAGCCAAGTTAAGACCGTAGACTGGTGATTGAATTAGCTTTTTCTATAAAATTAAGGAGCCATCAATCATATTGCTTCGTTGCATAGTGTCATTGCTTCGTTACATGGGTTTGTGCTCAAGTGAGACGATAGTTGACACACAGAATGCTGCACATATGCAATGCCAAATTTGAACAGCAAATTCAGACAAAATTTGAGCTAAGCTGCCTTATATGAGAGGCTTGACAGATACACACTGCATATCGCTGCAATGCTTGCGAGGCTCCTGGCTTGTGATCTGAGACCATGTCTTATCTGCCTTCAATCAGTCTCTGCGCTGCATGATTGCATATCCTTAACAATTGTGACTACCTTGCATAGCTTGTATCGCTTCTCACAAATCCAGATGCAGCTGTTGCTGTGGACAATCCTACAGATTGCTCTATTGAGTCAGCTCACTGTAGGCCTGATTTAGGGATTGAAGGGATGAGGGGGGGAGACGGGAAAGTGCATACGATGAAGGAGCTGCGCAGATCGCGCGTGGTGTGGATGGGCTGCACGGGCATCTTGCAGAAGATGGAGAGCTGGAACAGCTGCTGCAGGCGGTGCTGGAAGACCTCCACCTTGGCAGGGCGGAAGTCGGGAGGCAGGGGTCCCACGCCAAAGATGTGTTCCACCGGGGGCCGCACCTAGAGGGCGAACTCTTTGAAATCCACACCCTTTCTCTCATTGGGATCGTAGATCCAGAGCCATGCTGATCCATAAAATTTGACAATTTCATTACTACCTGTGCAGTTGGCAACAGGTAGTGCTTTCGAGATACTATTGACTGTGGCTTTGCCGAGCTACTGTATTGCTATCGTTCATAGTTGCTATCATGAGCACCCAAAACAACAAATTTCCAATGAGAGTTTTAATGGTGGACAAGCATTTTGCTGTAGACGATGAGTTTGGGACAACCAGCTTGATCAAGATGGAATTTTTTGGCTTGGATCGCAAGAACTTCAGCTACTTGCACACACCAGGAGGTTTGAAATGGATCCATACCTTTCAGGTTGCATGGCAATTGTTGCACAGTCCCAAAGAACAACACAGTATGCTCGAAAGTTTTGTCAACAGTGAGTTTTTGCTGAGGACTGGAAGGGGGCTGGTGGGTTGGACACATAGGAATCTGCTCACCTCAGGCCTCGGAAGGGGTGGGGGCAGCTGCGAGCTGCCGTTGCTGCCCTCCATGATACCATAGGGGTTGGGGGCCCTGGGGTTGTAGGGCTGCAGCGAGTCCCCCTGCCTGACGGCCGGCACCTTGCCGAAACTCTTCTCGATCAGGGCACGTGCCTCATCGATGGAGCAGCCAAAGTCGCCGAACAGGTACAGGGTGGCGTTGGCGGGGTAGTACCACTTCCGCCAGAAATCCACTATCTGCTGCTTGTTCCACTGCTTCACCTGCTCGCACATTGCGGAATGGTCAGGTGGTGCAATAATATCCATTAAAACTTGCATACACAAGCCTTACTCATCTCCCTAGCTTGATTTTTAGCTGTGGCGAAAACAGTTCAAGAAATGGTGGGACATCATATGCTGAGGTCTGCCAAATTTGGGGTTTGGGCTGGGAGGGGGTGGGGGTGCTTGTAGGAAGATGGTCAACATTGCACGCCTATGCCCTTGTTCATCAAAAAACTTTGC
The DNA here is from genome assembly GCA_004335615.1 of Chloroidium sp. JM. NCBI lineage: Eukaryota > Viridiplantae > Chlorophyta > Trebouxiophyceae > Watanabeales > Watanabeaceae > Chloroidium > Chloroidium sp. JM. Next base: position 115,355 of record QAXI01000449.1, on the reverse strand, counting down.
AAGGGGTTTTGTGGCTGTTGAAACCTACGAGAAAGGATGGGATAAGGGAATCAAAAAGGGGTGTAAAGGATGCAGAGGGCAACACCAGCAGACCTGAAAGTCCATGCCAGTGGGGAAGCGGACGAAAGGCAATAAGAGCAAATCATATCGAGACTCTCAAATTTTGGGGATGAAAAATCCGGGCCGTACTCAGGAGCAGCAGGAAAGTGAAGCAGCAGTATCGGGCAGACCTGGGATGTGAGGCCGATCGGGAAGCGGGACCCAAGGGCGCAGTCATAGTGCAGCGCCTTGAGCAGCGCGCAGTCGATGCGGTACTCGATGGAGTTCATCATCTGCGCCTCCGACAGAACGGCCAGGCGCTCCTTCTCGATGCGGCTCGTCAGGAACTCCGGCTCAAAGGCTACCTCCGCCAATGTATCCAGCACCTGCAGGTGTTGCACTTTAGGTTATGCCTTGTGGTGGTGGGGTAGAGAGGGAGAGGGGGGTGAGGGTTTGCTGAGACGGCCTCCACCATTGACTCCACTCCCAGGTCTTTCAGAGTCCCTCACCAGAGATCATGAGAGGAGGGCAAATGTTGGAGCCTGCATTTGTATGTCACTTGTGCAACCCACTCAGTGTGAGGTTCTGAAGGTGATTCTGCCAGATCTTAGTGAGCATGTTCTGCGCCTGAACATTGATTGCTTCGTGACTGAGAGCAACAACAGGGCAGAGTCTCGTTGTCCTCTGTTGCTTCTGCGACCTTGTCATGATTATTTGGTGTTGAGGCATCTCGGCCATTATGCCCAGTGCTGCAAAACGTAACATGGACGTGGTGTGTGTGTGTGGGGGGGGGGGTAGGTAGTATGGGGAGGGGGAGTTCAAGAAGGGTACCTTGGGCAGCATTGGGCCCGACTTTGGGTTGTTGACGTTGACCAGAGGGGAGTGGTAGTGGAATACGGTGTGGTGGAAGTCCGTGTAGGCGTTGGAGCGGGCCCCTGTCCCCAGCATGGCGTCACGCTTGGCGCTGCCCAGGAAGGTGACGTGCTCCACTATGTGGGCGATCCCCTGCTGGTCCTCATTCTCGTCCACGCTGCCTGCATGGTACACCAGCAAGTCCGTCCATCCTTCTGTGAGGTAGTGCTCAAAAAAGTTGCACAAAGATGTAAGGGAGGATACGAACGGCTTGCCTAGCTTGCAAATCTTGCTGCTTTGGTGGTGTGTTGGCGGTCACATGTGGGACATGTCGAGGAGAATCTGGTCATTTGTAGCGCACACCTGCCCAAGCTTTGGGATGGCAATTTTGGTGCAACCACAAGAGAGCGCCTGAAGCTTACTGCTAGCGCTTTGATGTCCGGAGGGGAAGGGAGGGGAACCCCTTACTGTTCCATTCCAGTCCAAGCCATCCCACATATGCTTGCTATTAAACTCCCAAGTCTTAGCATGGAAGTGGCCATTTGTGTAGTTGTCACGTGCAATGAGCAGGGATCTCCCTTCCAAAAGAGCGTGAATTTACATGCTGTGCGGAAATCATTGGAGGATTGAGAGGGAGGGTGGGTTGGCTGGCTTACCTGCGTGCATCTGCAGGTGCGCCTCAAACCTCTCCTCTGGCGTCTTGTTGGGGTAGATGACATATGCAAGCCCATTCTCCAGCTTCCCCCTCACAAGGCCCGGCAGTTCCGCCAGGGGTTGGTCCAGCATCCTCTGCACCTCCGGAGACACCCACTCGCCGCGATCCGCCACCAACCCCTCCTCCATCTGTCGGCAGAAAGCATGCAGGTCAGCCTCGGTACTGTCCTACTCCTTTGTGGGGTTCGCAGGAAAAATGGGGTGCCAATCCTGTATTGTGTTTAAGCTTTGGATACCCCCTCTCCTGTCTTGACTCTCCAGCAACACACATTTGCTGCCACTCACCCCTCCTCCATCTGCCACCAGAAAGCACATAGGTCACCAATCATTCCCATCCCTCTCTCACTTGGGGTGGGGAAATGCATCGCTGCATACGGTGTCTGATTGTGACATTGTAAGCCCTTCTCCCACTTACAACCCTCCCCTGCTTGTAGCAAAATCCATTCTCCGCCACATAACCCCTCATCCATATGTCGTTCTCTCAGCAATTGGCATGCAAGTCAGCTGCCCATCCCCTCTCCTTGATCTCTCAAGCTCAGAGACTCCATCCAATGTGTGGTGCCTGTTCTCATACTAAGCTCTCGACCCTCTCCTCTTCCCTTTATGACACCTATCGCTACCCTCCACCACTATGCCATCCGTCCTCAGATGAACTCAATTCAGGCTGAGGGAAGGCTCACCAATGTGGCAGTCACAGTACATCCGCTGCGGGTCCTCCGTGCTAAGAGCACCACCCTAGGCGCCTTGGCCTGCTGCCGTAATGGCTGCCCAGCCAAGAAAGGGCTGGCCTGTGCCCTCTGTCCCGCAAGACTTGAGGCAAGTCCTCTCCTACATCTGCGGTGTGCAGGATTACCTTAGCTCAATCAATCGCAAAGAGCATGGCTCAGTCAAGCAAGCCGTCCTATGGACCACAGCTCCACTGAGAGAGGCCACTGGAACTTTCCAGACCAGCTGAGATGGTTTGCACTTGTGAACTTGGATTTTCTTCACGATACGCAAAGACTCTCGATATCACCACTTATGCTCAAATTTTGCCGGTGACAATCAATCTATGGCCTTGTACTGCCTGCAGGACATCTGTCGTGCTGCACACAGACTTACGTGCTTCGTTGCCAAGCTCCACTACTCCGAAGGGCGGCATTACGGACTTCTGATGCTTTGCAATAGCTACTGACAGTTCTTCTGCTGCCTGAAGCTCTCGCAGTGCATCTAGGTGATCGATAAAGCGGCTGTGCAGTATTGGCACTGATACGATGTGACGGTCTTCTGTAGGACGGCGTTGAGCCTGGTGTCATGCAAGACCACTGCATGGCCTCAATCACTTTGCCTTTCCAGGATATTTTTGCAGTGCTCGTTGTGTGCCAGGGGTTGAAAAGCAATACCTTTCACCCTTTCCAAAATCAAAACCTCTGTGAATTATGCAGAACAGCTCTGTGCCCAATCTGAGAATGCTTACTCCAGGACTTGCTAACTCCCACTAGCGTCATTAACGGCCTCGTGTGCTGTCTGTGGCTTTCATGCGTTGATAATTGCAACCTTGCAAGTTTGATGCTGCATCAGCTGGCAGAAATTAATGTTAGACAGTCAACTGCTTTTGCATAGATAGGAGCATCAGTAATGCCATAGATAAATTATAAGACAGGTGTGGCCAGCGCCTCACAACAGCAAAACAAAACTGAGAAAGATCAGAACCCGAAAGGACAGCTTGACCATCGCATATTCGAGGATAATGGGCACGATCATAAGCAGGTCTTCAAGCCAAGTTTTCCTGGCTTTGGCATATCTGAATAGGCAACCTTCTGGCACCGATATAAGTGACGTGAGCGCCGCGGCTGTTGTTCATTCACGCTCTTCTGTTACTCACTTGCATGCATGGCTGGACTCCAGCATTCTGGTGGATTGCGTTTGCAGAAATTGATCCATTCACATTGACAATGCAGCCATGAGATGCATATAGCAATTATGCTAGTCTATAATATCCTTGTGTCTCAGATTGCACCTGGTGAAATGGGCCCAAAACTCCCTTGAAGGTAGACCAGACTGGCTTACAATCTGTACCCAAATTGGTGGAAGATCAGTCGTCAAGAACATGAGCAACAAGAGCAGGCCAGCTTTGTTGAGCCAGGCATTCTGGATGTAAGCAGTAAATGGGACTGCAGTCTTCCAAATGCAGAAACTATTCTTCACATTCAAGCAAAGCTGTGCTGCTTGCTTGCCATCACAGTGTAAAGCTCTACATGGGCAGGTGTCAAGGCCTGAGTGTGAAATGGGTCATCAGCGTCAACATCCTTGCTCTGTGATCAAATGAGTTACAGCTTACTGATGCACTGTGGGCTCGGTGGTGAGTAGCCCGAGATCGAACTCCGATCTGGGATGGGATGTGTCATCGGGGGAAGGCGTTAGCTCCTTCGTTCTCGCGGAAGTCGGATCAGCGAGAGCGCAGCAGTAAAATTCAGGACCGTGCTACCTCTAGATCTGCTATCTCGAGGATACACTTTGCGGCCTGGCATGTCAGATTCTTAGACAAGTCCATCCCTACATTTGAGCAAGTCAGGCAGCTCCTTGCCTCGGAACGGTAAAAGGATATACATCGATGGCTGTCGATAAGATTGCAGTGAGCTCAGGGGATTTGCAAGGATATGAACGTCTGTCTTACCTGCTGTCAAATCAAGAGGTTGAATTATTCATGGAATCTCGATGTTTGAGACTTCATAATCCAAATCTGATCTTTCTGCCTTGCAGGCTGCTTTAGCACTCCATTTTCTTGTCTTCCAGGCAAGAGGACGAATATCGCCACACTGCACAGGATGTCTGACTGTCGGCATCAATTCCATTCCTTCCCATGCAGCGCAGCAGCAGCCGCCAATGATCGACCCCAAGGTGAGCCCTGGTGTTTGCGACTACTGTAAAAGCCTCAACACCCGTGTGATGCTTCCACGTTTTCACCATCGCTTCTTCATGGAACGAACCTCACAACGCGTTTGAAGGTCACATTATGGACACAGAATTGCGGAAGCCACGTAGAGCCTCAACACTGTTTGGCATATATGCAGATGCTTCTGGCAAAAAGTACAGACAGAAGACGCCGGCACATACTGACTGTGAGGCCATCCAGCGCATGTGGCACCCCACCCGCAACCAGGGCAAGCAGCCGGCAGACTTTTCCCCACGACAGCACCAAGAAGGTCTCGCTGCAATGCCTAGGCTGCAAGCATGGGTGCGGGAGACAACATGAGGAGCGCTGAGCCACATGATCTGACAAGAAATGGGGCCGCACAGTCTGCCCATATTGTGAGAGCAAAGGCAGCCGTGCCTGCGACTGCCCTGGTGAGTCTTTCTGGGAGCTGCACCTCCTCCAGCTTAATCTGGCGATGCTTTCATGATCTTCGTCATCAGGTGTCAATATGATAGACCTTGGAATGTGTGAGGGTCACATGCCACTCAGGTTGACACAGAGTCTCAAAAGCCACGCAGCGCCCCAAGACTGTCAGGCAAACGTGCAGGTGGTCTTGATGCCAAGAAGACGCTGGCACACTCCGGTTACAAGGTCATTCAGCGCATGTGGCACCCCACCCGCAACCAGGGCGAGCAGCCGGCAGACGTCCCCCACAAGAGCCACAGGACGGTCTGGCTGCGCTGCCCTGGCTGCAGTCATGGGTGCGGAAGATTCCATGAATGGGAGGCTGAGGCATGTGTTTTGACTTGAGAAGAACGCCCCACAGTCTGCCCATACTGTGAGAGCAAGAGGCGTTTCTGCTTGTGCCATAGTGAGTTTCACCTCTCTGGGACTACATCTCTTCCACGTCGACCATACGAATCTTTCCCTATCTCACCACCGCCTGTTCCTGAAATACACCTCAGAAGATTGACACACAGTTAATGATGCCACAGGGCGCAACCAGACTGCATTTCTGGCAAATTTGCAGGTGTTCCTGATGGCAAGAAGACGCTCCTGCACCCCGATTATGCGCTGATCCAGGCCTGGTGGCACCCCACCCTCAACCAGGGCATGCAGCCTGCAGACTTTGCCCATAGAAGCAACAAGGAGGTCTGGCTGCAATGTCCAGGCTGCAGGCATGGATGCGGGAAACAGCATGAGTGGGAAGCCAGGGTATACAGTCTGACGAGAGATGGAGACCTCAAAGCCTGCCCATACTGTGACAGCAGGGGCGGCTATTTCTGTGAATGCCAGTCTGTGGCAGCTGACCGCAGATTATTCAAAGAATGGCACCAAGACAATCCCCCTGCCATCCAAGTGGCTAGAAACAGCGATAAAAAGTACCTGTGGAAGTGTTCAGATAGTGGTACAGTATACAAAGCTTCCTGCGCCAATAGGTGTTCCCACAACACTGGCTGTCTTCGATGTAGCAACGGTAGAGGGCCAAGGCCAAGCCACCCTTTGCTGTCTGATGGCAGGCCAGACTTGGTAGATGAGTGGGACTTTGGGAGGCACGAGAAGTCACCCAATGAGGTCACCCTGGAAGCGACTTTCCGGCCTGGTGGCGCTGCAGCAGTAATCGTGAGCATCCGCCCTGGCAAGCACCTGTCAAAGAGCGTGCACCGCTGGGGACTGGCTGTCTGAAATGCAGTCAGGCCAACCGTTCCAAGGAACGTAGACATGGTTCTGCTGAGCAATTCTACTAGATGGTTATCATAGCAAGCATGTTTCCTGATTGTGAATTGAATGTGTACTGTTGTCTGTGTGCAATGAATCACGAATGTTATTAGGTATTAAGGCCTGTCTGCAAAGCGTCTTAGTGTTGCTGACAAGGCTGATTTGATGCTTCTTGAAGTTTTCCTCTAGATATGCCCTGGCAGCCGGTCTTGGAGAGGCAAAGGACTCAGCTGCAGAGTTTTGGGATGCTCATTCCCCGGATACCATGCTCACCTGACTAGTGTGCATGCTGGTCGGGAAATTTTGGAATTGTGAATCAGCATCTTCTGATTTGTAGATGTTTATCCCACAATCTCCTCTTCCTTGGTGTTGGGTGTATTTAAGTGAGAGCCAGGGTCATTGCAGCGCAAACAACCAGCTTGCTTTGCTGTAAGGAAACTCACACAGTCACTACATCAGATTCTTCTCGTGCCCTATTTGTACTCTCAATAGTTCTCAGCTCACCCAAGAATGCTGCGGCTAGCACTCTGATCTCAAAGAAAGCAGGAAAGATTCCTACACATCCGCAGCTCAAGCGGATCTCACAGTGTTCCAACTCCGGACAACAGCCAATCTCCTGCTTCCTCGCACGCTCCTGAACTCCGCCAGGCATTCTGTTGCTATGCCACAGCACACCCAGACAATGCCTTTTCTCGATTATCTTCCCATCCCCTCCTCTCTGTCTGAAAGCGGCATGCCAGGCTGCACCCACTAGACCACGATCTCCTTCTTGGCCCTCTTGTGGGCCCTCTTTGCGGCCTTGAGCACGATGTCGGAGTTGGGTGACTGCAACACAGGTGATGCTCAGCTGGATGATGTGGCTTGAGGGGCAGCGATTCCATGGGGGCCTTGTGGAGCAGGGATGACAGATCATTGTGGACGAAGCAATTGTCCCGGTGCTTATTCCACCTGAGGTGGCCTCTACTTTCATGTGCTGTTGTCTGACTGGGCTAAGTCGTGGATATCAATTCAAAAGGGATGCCATTCAAACACAGATATCATGTTCTTGGCTTGCCGATCAAGTTCGTGGAGAAGGGACAGAAAGAGAAACGGGGGAGTTGGGGGGGGGGGCACCTCCTTGACCGGAGGGGGTGTGCTGAGCTCGTCCTGATGCTTGGGGATGAAGCCGGTGTCGACGTCCCCCTTCCGGAAGTCCGGGCTGTCCAGGATGAGGGTGTGGTAGGCGATGGTGGTGGGCACGCCGGCGATGACCATCTGGTGAATCGCATAGAATCGTTTCTTTCTTTCAGTATATCAAATATTGAGCAAGCTGCCCACTTCCACTCATATAAAGCTGAGCAAGAACGTTCACATATCTCTGTTCTTGAAGCTTGACATGATTGGTATCTGATTTTCAACCCTGGACAATCAAAGAATTGGTCCTTGTGGATTGGTTTTACAAGCCAAAAAAAGAATTAAGCATAAGCGTTTGTTTGATTCCTAAGAAGTTCCCAGCGTTGCCTGTTCTTCCTCCTTCCACCTCTCGAAATCCCGCATTCTGGAGAAAGTACTCCCAGCAGGAGACACATCCCCAATGTCAAAGATGATACAGAAGAAACAAGCTTTTCATTGCATATGTAAAGAAACCAGATAACATGCTGTGCATGTACCTCGTTGAGGGCGCGCTTCATGCGCTCGATGGCCTGGGTGCGGTCCTCCCCCCACACAATCAGCTTGCCCAGCAGGGAGTCGTAGTTGGGGGGCACCTGTCAGTGGCATGTCAGCTGAGTCCTATTTTGACTGTGCATAAGACCACCATTAGGAGGGCAGTATTCAGAGGGTAGGGGGCTTTTGGTCTCATCCAGTAGGGGAAGGCACCAAAAGCATCTTCACTGTATCAATCTTCTGTTCTGATGCATGGTTGAGTATCCTGTTGTGAAAAGTGCGGGAGGATGACTGCTCTCTTCCGGGACATAAGTCAGAGCCCAGCCCAGGTCCTTGTATTGTAGGCAAGAGCAATACGAAATATGGCCAAAGCAGCAATTTGGAAAATTGCACTTTGATTATCACCCCAGCGCATATCTTGGAAATAGGTGGATTATGTTCTTAGCTGTCCTGGTTCAACTTCTGGAGCCTGGGTTGCCTGCGATGCACCTGAGGTTTTTTTGGCACCCTGCTATCTGATAAATCTGTAACCGTCTCTCCCACCCGCACGCCAAAAATTCTCAAGGATGCAGGGAGCCACTTGTAATCAAGTAGCCTCAGAAATTTCAATAAGGATGTTGTTTGAGGAGCAATGGGGAGCTTCCGTTTCAATGTCAGCCTAACAAAAATATCACAAAGAGGAGACTTTTGATGTGTTGGAAGCATAATCAAGCGAGAAGAGGGGCAAGCCCCAAATGAACATAGCAGTGCGGACTCAAGTTTTCCACTGGTTCTTACAGCTCTTACATTGGCCAAATTGGTGGACAGTAGAGAGAAGGGAGGGGGACAAGCAGGGAATAGGAGCGTTGAGAGGTACGATGAAGTCCAGGTACTGGCGGCTCACCATGCGTATCCGTAGAGTTTTCATTATACTGGAGAAAGGAAGTAAGGTGAAAGACGGCAGGGAGTACCAGGTAGTCTGGGTACAGGTGGCTGTCCATGCGCACGTGGGGGCCACCGGGGGGCAGGTAGCCGATGACGCGGCCGGGGCCCGGACGGAAGTTCTTGAAGGGGTCTTCGGCGTTGATGCGGCACTCGATGGAGTGTCCCTGCACCCTTAAGCGACTGAGCTGATCTTCCATCAAATGCCCAGGTAAGCAAGTTTGATATTTTTCTTTGGCACGTTTCCCATCGTAACTTGCTCTTTTTTGCCATTGCCAAATTCAGGTTCTCCAATCCAGGCCAAGATCCCAGATGTACAGCCCTGCTTCAATGGCACTCACCTCCTTCTCAAGGCGGAGCTCAAGACCCCTGGGCTGCACACAACCATAAGCCTGTACATAAGCCTACCTTGATAACAATGTCCACCTGCTTCAACTGTAGATCAATCCCCTGGGCTGCACGAAGCTCTGGCCCTCATCGGAATACAAACCCATAACTTGAGCGCGATATCTCATCTGTTGGAAGACGAGCTCCTGGATCCTGAGCTGCACCAAACCCTAATCCAAACATGAAAATTAAACCCTACCTTGATGACGATGTCCTCCTGCTTGTACCGCAGCTCAATTCCCTGGGCCGCCCTGATCTGCTCCTGGATGAGGTCCACCCCTGTGACCATCTCAGTCACAGGGTGCTCCACCTGCCGCAAAGATTGTTGACCCTCTTAATCGCTGGGTATAAGCAGTGATGTTAGGAAGTGTTCTCAGGATGCCTATTCATCCAGATATACGTTTCTTGCTGAACGCCAGGTCAAGCGAATCTTATGCATGTTTGTGAGTCGACAACATTGCATGCTGGTACTTCAACCATCCTTCCTTCCCCTTTCAAGTATCCAGTATTGAAACTTGAAGTTCTTAGCATCTATGATTAATGACCGCCTCCCGAATTCCGCTTTCACTAGCTCATCGTAGCTTCTCCCAATAATTGATAAATTGGCCTTGGAATCCTTTGGAATGGATAAGAAGATCTTCGGGGGCTGCAAGCAAGCTTCTGAGGGGAAGGAGGGGACCTGAATTCTGGTGTTCATCTCCATGAAGTAGTACCCCTTCTGCTCCCACAGGAACTCGATGGTGCCCACCCCTACGTATCCGATGGCCTTGGCAGCGTTCACAGCCGCATTTCCCATGGACTCACGAACCTGCAATGGGGAGGACAGGAAGATGAAGAGAACAAATAGAGTTAAAGCTATGTCATCAACTTTGAATTCAATTCATACATCATCTTGAGCATTCCTTTCCAAGCAGTGGCCATTCTCTCAAGAAATCAAATGACTGAGATGATTCTGCATTTAGTCCTGAGCAAGAAGGCTAAGTTGAACATTTGTTGGCGTAGAGGAGATGCGGGAGGGGGGGGG
>QAXI01000449.1:64467-80411 GCA_004335615.1 Chloroidium sp. JM | reverse complement strand
GGGCGGACCTCATACGGCATGATCCATTTGTCCTTGACCCCAAACTTCTCACGCAGCTTGGGCTTCTTCTTGAGGTCCGTGAAGGCGGCGTAGTCGTCGGGGGAATCCGAGGGCACGCTGGTGACGACCCCTGTGCCCTTGTTCATGAGGATGGTCAGCAGGGGCAGCACGTAGACGGACTCGAACGGCGAATTAGGGGCCTGAAGCAAGCAAATGGTTGGAGACTGAGTGATGCCTGATTGGAGGCCCGCAAGGGCAGCATGAGAGTCCAGGAGGGGAGACCATGCACCAAAGGCACCTTTTTGAGAGAGCAGAGTTTCCTCTCAGCTTGGTTGCTAGGAGCTGGAATGCTTTAAAGACATTGCTGTACAGCTGCCCTCAACTGCTCCCCATGCCCTGCCACCTGCTTGGTCCGTCCGCCATTCCCCTCATTTCAAATCCCGTGAATTCAGAGATTGGAATGTTATCTGCCACCGGACGCAGGCATAATGGCCAAATTGTGGTATGATTCTGAGGTCAAGGGATATGTGATGTCTTGCAGTGGAGAACTGACGAGGTTCAAACATCTGACCATTCAGGCTGAGTTCAACACGATTCCTGATGCTTCTGAGTTCGAGTTCTGATGAACTGATATGAACACAAGAATATATTCTCTTGCAATGAAAAAAATTGTCATCGGAATCAATCCTGCGGTTATGAAGTCCACACATTCATCAGACATCCATTGCTTGCAACAATCAAGATTGCATATCAGAACTGGGAGGTCATATTTGTTCTGGGTTGACTGTGTCTGCAAAAATACCCGTGATGTCGCTCTAAACCACCATCAGGATTCGAGCCATCTGAAGTGCCCTTATTTATCATAATTGGAGTGACTTTTTGTGATTATGGACGCAAATCTGGAACTCAGATCGAAGGTGAAGAAGGGGGGAGCTCACCGACAGGGGCACGCCTATAAGATCCTGCCCTTTCAAGGAGAGCAGCTGTTCCGGCTGACCGGGGGTAGGCAGCTTGTCCTGGTAGGCAAGGTTGCGGGCAGCGCGGGGGGTCAGGATAAATATCTCTCCGTTCAAAGCCCTGCAGCCATTTTAAAAAAAACCTTGGAGGACAGCCTGTCTTTCGGTTTCTTGACAGGAGGGGGCAGGAAGTGGATGAGATGCAAATAAACAGATCGTTTGGATGGGACCAAAGACATGACAAAAGGCATGGGAAAAGTCATGGAGCAATAGGATTCTGGTGCACCCCCCTCCCACCTTTCCCAAACACACACACCCCTGCCTCTCACATCTCTGGTAACATGATGAGGATCCAGGGGCGGTGAAGGTCAAAGTCCTTGCCAAAGGACATCCCTGGCCCTCCACTAGGACTGTCTGCTATACATCATGGCAATGCATGCGTATTTTTTGCCTTTCGTGTGCTATCAAACATGGTGCTCCACCTTCCGCACTTGCAAAATATTGTATATTTTAAGATGGTCAGTTGTCAGGGAGGCAAGCACATGCGGGAAAGGAATGGAGAGCTACCTGTAGGCTCCATAGTCACCTTCCGGCAGCACCCAGCAGTTGGTCTGCCCCGCCATTGTCTCGGGTCGCAGGGTGGCAGCCATCAGGTAGACCGGGCCCTTGCCCTGCAATTTGTACAGCACGCTTTGAAAGGTACGCATGTTGCTAAAATAATCTCAATGAAGCTGCATGCCTTGAGTCACCGCGCAGAAACCCACGTCCACCTTTGGAGTCACTGCTGCATTGCCACGTATGTTTGTGCTGTTGTGTCATGTGTGATTTTGCGGGGCATGTGGGCCTTTTAGAGGTCAAGCTTGCGCAAGAAATTTTGTAGGGGATGTCGATTAATTTGTGGGTTGGAATCACGCGCACGGCAAGAATTGGTGAGTGGTGACCATGTGTCCTCTATACTGCCCATAGCCTACACCTGCCTGTTTTTCAACAGGGTGGAGGGTCACCTTCAGCTCAGCCAGCTTCCCAGGCAGCTGCTGTGCCTCCATCTTTACCAGCGTGTAGTTCTGGGGCTTGCCTCCCTCGCCATAGGCCCTGCAAGCCACAAATCTGGATGACAAACAGCAATCACGGACACTGTTCAACACAGGTTAGCAAACAAAAGCACATGAATTTGGAGTCATCTAGGCTCACTGGTGGAGACATATTGGTGCTAGCAGCCCTTGATAAATACGTGAAGGACATGGCAGTGGCTGCTGGCATGTAATCAGTGGTGACTAGGGTCAGTTTGCCCTGGTAAGTGAGAGGAGCAATGACATGAATATTGGCATCAAATTGTGCACGTCAACCTCGATTGCAAGAGGTTCCGTCAAGGGAGGACAATTGGGCAGGCAAATGTGTATATATGGGTGAATAGTAATGGGTGGGGGAAGATGGGAGGACAGATGATGTGGAGGGGGGAGGGGGGTATTGCCTGTCGTGGTCAGCGCAGGGCTGACCATCCTTTGGGGAGTACACGCTGAAGCGCTTTGCTTTGGTCACGCGACCCTGCATGAAACCATCCATCAGGAGGCTAGGGGCGACTAGTGACAAGTGCTTTGCCTTCGGTGATGCAAGATGAGCAAGTGCCACTGAGGTCAAAAAATAATGCTCATTTGTCTTTCCGTACCAGACGAATTCGCTCAAAATCAAATCAAAGCTCCGAGTAAATGGCACATCCCCTCTGCTAGTGCAAAAGTGCGGTAGGATGTATGGGACGATAAGGCAGATGAGAGTTTGTGAACAGAGGATATGAAGGGGTGGAGTGGGGATTTCTGTGCCAATCGACCCTCACCTGTTTCCTGAGGGTGTTGAACTGCCAGCGCACGAAGGAGTCGTAGTAGGGGTTGACGTCTGTGGTGACGAAGGAGCGTCTCCAGTCCACCCCACAGCCCATGAGGGTCATGTCGCGCTGACACAGGGGCGGGAAGTAGTACAGCCAGTGCTTGGGATCCCTGCATTTGAAAGGCATCGTTTGAAATCCAGCGCAAACGGATGAATGTGTGATCTGGCAGGCGGATTTGCTGAAGGTCAACAATTAAATTGCAACCATTTGTGTGGCTGACTGGGGCTTGCATGTATTGACCTGAAAATGCCTTCATTACTGTACCGCCTCATTATCCTCCTTACTCTCCCCCAATAGCTTTTATTACCAACCATCCAACCTCATTCCCCTCTCGCCATATCACACGCAATCCCCCGTCACATGCGACGGCAAGGCGACCATCCGACCTCATTCCCCTCTCGCCATATCACACGGGTTCCCCCGTCACATGCGACGGCAAGGCAACCCAATGAAAGGCAACTCTAAAAAAGACCACAAAAACATGAAAATATCTCCTTGTGTGAATCTCCCCTCTTCCAATCTTTCTCACACCTGCCCAAAGCCAATTGCAAGCTGTTACAGGGAATTCGTCTTATATTGGAAATCCCTTTATCAAGGATTGATGGACTCATACCTTGTTCTATTCACCTGCACTTTATGACAAATCCAAATGCAAGTTAAGACAGGGAAATGTCACCTGAACTTGGGGATCTCCTCCTCAGGAATGTCAGAAGACTTCAGGATGCCCCACTGTGTTGCTGCGGGCCCCTGCTTTGCTGCCGCCTTGCTTTTCTTGCCCGAGAATTTAGTGGGGTCGGTTTCCTGGGGGCCTGCTTCCGGTTCCACCTCCTTCAAAGCACCAGGCACTTATTTTGGGCAAGAATGGCCATCTTTCTCTCACAATATGCTTACAAGAGGTTTTTCCTGCATATTAGACTGTCAAGGTGAGAAAAATTAAAAGGTACCCGTCTGTAGACTGCTGTCAGAGTGTGTTTCGGAGCATGCATGGCTTGCTTTTGGCTAAAAGCAATGGCGGTGTCAGCTATACTGCCGCAAACGGTCAGTTGCGGCCGTTCTGCTGGCTGTGAGAATCTGAATGAGCAGTTCGAATTTGTCATGTAAATTGGTTTGCAATCACCTGTGCTTCTGCCGCATCTGGGAAGATGGGAGGATTGCCGTACTGCTCCATCTCAAAGACCAGCTTATCAGCAGCAGCCTGCAGAAGTAAAAGAGATGGTTATATTCCATGCTGCAATGCCGTAGAACCTGGATTTGTCCTTTTTATCTGTATCATTCATGGTACGGAGCCACAAGCCCCCGTATTACCCCACCTTTTCCCTCCTCCCATCCCCTTGAAAGCAGGAGGAATACAAGCGTAACATAAGAGATCTGATAATCCAGGCCCAACAATGGAAAAACATTATAATCAGGTAATACGAATTACAAATGGACAGAGGAGTGTGACACGGCATTGGAATGCTCATTTTTTGGGCAAGATGTGACCAAGTAGTATGAGGAACAAACATGTGAGGTGGACCCAAGTAATGAAGAGAGATGGTTTGGGGGGAAAGACAATGGGACGTTACCACTTTCTTTCAGAGATCTAAACAAAAAAGATTATCACAAACCTGCCAGATGCCACAATGAGGTTGTGAACCAATAATTGCTCCAGCTTGACATGTGATTTCATCTGTGAACGTCCTCATTGTGAGAGATTCAGTTAAATTCTGTGACCCAATTATGTTTCAAAAGTGTCCAGTGCTCAAGCGGTCTGCAAAAGAACTTGTTCAGCTCTCGAAGAACCCCCATTCTCGTTCCCCGTTCACTGGACCCTGTGAAAATGGCCTACTGGTCTCCGGATAAAAAAAATTCAAGTTGTCATTTGTTGAGGCACAAGCGCCTTTATAAAAGGTGTGCATGACAACACTCTGTCTCATACCTCCAGTGTCATTGCGAACAACTTCAAATTACGCATGCTGAGAAACTTTGCAGTAGAATTGATGCCAGGCTTTTGAGGGCAGATGTGTATGTCAAGGTGGAAGCTTGTACAATAAAATTGCAGGAAATTTGCTCTGTTGCCCCACTGACTCTCCTCCAAATTCCGAATTGCCAATTCAGGCCTTCCAGAACAGGTGTTGGGGCACTTGCCTTGATGGGCATGCCTGTGCAGTGAAAGCCTTGGGGGAACAGGGACCTCTTTCCACACAGGCGGTGGTAGGCAGTGGCAAACTCAACCTGCAACGCGACATGCCTGGAATCTCATGCATCAACAGGGCATTCACGCTTTCTGTTTGAGTCCTATTGAAATCATAAATCATAATCCATAACTTGACTTGAGGGGCAATGGAGACAATTCTGTGCCAAGCCAAATCTCTAGATTATTATCTTGTGTGACATTGGTCACTTGGGTCTTTTAATCCTGGGATGTACCATCATTCCTTATGAACTGTGTGCTCCTTACTCAGAAGGTGTACTCTGTCTCGAACTCAATGAGCAGCATGGAGGTCTTGCTTGGGATATGGACGATCTTGATGATTTCAGCAAAACATCCTAAAGTGATAGCAAAGCCATGCTACTTCTACACATCTTTGGGCTTTGCCTTTTACAAAGTACTTTCCCGACATGCTGTGGAATTGAGAAACACTCAAAAGGGTTGGGGGGATTGCACCTTGGAGAGGGAGAATGCATGGCCCAGATGGAGAACCCCATTCATGTAGGGATAGGGGAAGTTGGCTGAGTACCGCTCTGCAGAGGCTTCCTTGGAATCTGCAAGAACAATGCGCTGTGGAGTTAGATTGCAGGCACAGGAAGAAATAGAAAATGACACCGATCTCCATAATGAACCTGTGTATTGTAGCAACCAACCAACTTCATTTTTACTGGGACATCAGCAAGCTAATTAATGGGGGCCCTTATCCCGTATCCATGGATATCAGCATGTGTTTGTCTGCTGTTTTCCCACCTATTAGTTTGCTATTTGCGGCTAAATTCAGCTCACACATGATGCAATCATGTTCTAGAACTCATAGGAATATCTGCCGGAGAAGTTGCCGCGCTATCAACAGCCAAAATCCAGGCTTGAAGGAAGACTTGCCTTCTGCAGGGGCATCCACCTCAAAAAGCTTCTCCTGGGCCCACAATTCCTGCCTCTCCTCTTGTATTGCCAGCAGCTCGTCACGCCTGGCTGTGCTCCCCTGTACAATCCAAACATAAGTGAAACCTGCTTGGTAGGCCTAGGTACACTGGAACACTCATGGCTTACCCCTGTTGATCTCCATTCTTGCGTGACTGTGCATTAGAAAGTATAATGCAGACCGTATCACGACTTGAATATCATACCTCTCCACCTTGAGGGGTGACATCCGCCATGGTGGAGATGCCACTATCAAAATTCTTTGTTGAGAGTGCACAGCGCCAACACGGTGCTCTATTTGCAAACGATCTTCCTTCAATCTCAATTGGAAGTCCTACTGCTGCTCTTGCCTCGTAACTTTCTAATTTCCCGAGCTGCAAAGCCGGCAAGGAGGAACTTCCTCCAAGTGCAACCTTGGACTGGGAATCACGAAACAATTTTCTCAGGAAACATAAACTGCTCCCTGGTTTAGTAGTAATGTATCATTGGATTGATATTTAGTCGTTCATTGGCACGCTTAGTCTTCTTGCTGAGTATATTTTGCGTTTACAATATGCTGAGGTGAGAAAACATTTGACTCCAAAGCGATACTCACAGTTTCTTTGCATCCTGATTATCTGCTTCTTGGACTGCGAAGCTGTGTGCTGCTGTATTTTTTGCATTCCCGCATGTGCATGCGCCACGCAAATTTGACGCTCCGAGAATAGTGCTGCTGCTAGTGCCAAGTCACCGAGATTCTGGCACTCAAATAAAAATTGCGGATCCTTTCTGACATGGTGCCTGAGCAGACCCACACCTATCCCACCACTCATGTGCTGCAGGATACCCAGAACCAGCACAAGCCTGCCAAACACGTCAAGCAGCAGATCGTGGAATCTCTGCGCCCTAAGAGCAGGAAGTCCACAGGCCAGCCACAGCAGTTCAGAAGCATCAAAGCGATCGGTGTTGCTTTCACTGGCTCCCCTGCTGGCAAGCGCCCTGCAATTGGCTCCCCCCTCCCTGGCAGCTGAGCAGGGAATACAACCCAGCGACTACACCGTGCCCGCTCTCACTGCTTCACAGTATGTCGACAAGATCAGGCGAGGCTTAAAGAAAGCCCCGTTTCTCTGTTCCTAAGCATGGAGATCATGAACTTGGATATCCAGAGGTTCTGGGCCTGTCCTTCCAAGGGAGGGCCTATTCTGTTGATGTTGAAGTGTCAAAGAAAAGGAGAGCAGGCATGGTGTCCCAGCTCGATGGTCTTCACACGTCCCCGATGTAATACCAGCAGTGATTTGCCTACAGGAGACGGAAACAGTACTGCACAGGGAGTTCCTGGAAGGGAGGAAGGGGATAGGGGGAAAGAAGACTCGTGAGAGAACCAACAACAACTGAAAAGAAACTTCCAAACATTCTGCAATTCAAACTTTGCTGCCCTGCAGGAAAAGCAGGGAACAGGCGTGGAAGGATCTGAACGCCCTCATAGAGGACAGCAAGTATGTGGAACTGTCCAACAACCTGGTGCTGCCGCCCATGGACGATCTGCGCCAGTCTGTGCTGTACATCCCCTCCGCCCTCCTCAAGGTATATTCTGCAGCCTTGATCTTAATGCAAGTCAATCCAGGGCATTAGCGCAGGCAATTGAGTTCATTTGCTGATCGGTAATCAATAAGAAAAAAACAAAGGAAGCTAAAGTATATTCAGCGCGTTATTTTTTCATTTTATTTTTTATGATTTCTTCAACACCCCCATGAGGTTTTGCGATGTTATAAATTAATTCCATAATAAGAAATAACTTTATTGATTTTATACTAAATAATTTTATCTAAAAGGAAACCCATCAATCTCATAATTACAATTTATAGAAAGTATGTCACATGTTATTTGCCCTTGGGAAGGTGCATTGGGAATTTCAAATGCTGCATTTTTAACCCAGCATTGGGCGATCATTCTTTGTGGCTGCCTGCAGGAAGGAAAGAGACAGGAAGCGATCGGCAGCAGGAAAGCTTACACAGACTACTTGAGGGACCTGAAGAAATTGGACGAGCTCGCCCAGAAGGCCAACAGGCAAGTTGCTGCTTTCATTGTACATGACAGACCTGTCTCTCCAGTCAAGTATAAATTGTGCATGTGAGAACAGAAAACAACAGGAAAAGCCAGCAGGCAGATCGTCGACTCATACCTCTCTGTACCTCGGTGATTTGTCGTATTTTGCCTTGTCCTATGTCTATGGTGGAAGGCACAGAGATGCAAGGCTTCCAGTCTGCAAACTAGTCGCTCCCTTAAATTTAAATTTTAAAAGAAGGAGTAGACACTTTGTGGTTGAGAAGTCATAGGCATGGCTTCCTTGCAGGTTTGAAGCAGACGAGGAAGATGTGATTGAGGCTTTGGCACACCTATCCAAGCGCCTGGATGTTGTGCTGAGCTTTGTGCAGTAGATTCAAGAGATATTGAATTCCAAGGACCAGATAAGAAATGCGATTTGGATGGTAATGGGTTAATAAGGCATGGAGACATTGGGGTGGGAATCGGTCTTATTAGCAGTGAGTTTTCCATATCTCCATTGTTGGGCCTCTTCATCCTCCGCAACATCTGAAAGCCAAATCAAGCCTCAGGCGATGCATTAGTAGTCTCAAATGATTTTGGTTCTTCCTATCAAGGGTGCCTTGAATTTCACCCAGAGTCTCTACACAGGAGGGCAGGGCTGTGACTCCTTGGGGTGGACTCTCTCCATGCAAAGAGGATACGATTCACTGTTGGGTAAATCTCTCCATTGGATACATGTGCTCCAAGTTGCACTTTCCGCTCTGACAAGAAGTATCTGTTTAGCAGCTTGCTGTGCCAAGTTTTGCAGTGCATCGAGAGGAATTCATTTGGGCTGAAATTCTGACGCTAGATCTTCAACTTCTAGCAGTGTGATGATTGTTCTTTCCTATCCAGAATATCAGCAACTGAACCAGCTAGTACAGTTTGAGATTGATTGCTGATTGCAGTGCAGTGGCACCTTTCTTAAGACATTGTAGACATTCCTACGAAGCGACATTACTTAGTATGATGTAAATTAAAGCTTATTCCCCTACATTGTTCATGACCTGCCAGTTCAGCTCCGCCACAGAGTCCTTGCCTCCAGACAAAAATTTGCTGCTGCAATTGAAAGCAATAAGCCTGCTCATTACTGTTGTATTGGCCTGCTGGCCCGTTCACAAACAATGGGACAGCACGACAAGCGAGAAAACATCACTAAAAGAGTCAAATGTTCAGCATGCTGTGGAGTCTCTCAATATCCTCACTGTTCCGCTCGATGGTCAGCAGCCCTACATGATCTTGGGAACCTTGACATAAGGCCCCTCCATATCCGGCACCCCCTCCAAGAGACCATCCCTGCACCATGAGCAACTTGAGCATTCTGCAAGCATTCGCCTTGCAAGAAACCGACAATTGCGTACAAATGAGGAGGCGAACAATCAATAATACATGACGTAGGATGTCTCAACCTCGAACAGGGCAGGCATGAGCAGTGCTGTATGCTCTGGCGGAAAAGCCCAGGTGGATCATGCAGAGCTGGCAGAAGCTGGTGAGTTCTAAAGAGATGATGTGCCTCAATATTGTCCCCAGCATTTCGGTGCCTGACGCTTGCAGGATGAAACATTGCTGCTTTGTATTCTAAAATTGCATGATTGACAGAATAGCTCCGGCACTCTAGCTTGGGTTGGATTTTCAAGCTTCACTGCTGAGCCCTGTTACTGCGTTACACGTGTCAAGGGATGATAGTCAAGCCTGATGCCATTGTGACTCAGATGCGGCATCCTCCCTAAGTGATTCGAGTACATGCATGTGTACGGTGAATTACCTGTTCTCAAAGTCATGAGGCTCGTCTTTGCCCGCTGCCAGCATCTCTGCAAGCGAGGACCTGGTACATGGCTCCACGCCTTCCGTGTCGACCTTTTGGAGCTGGTCAAACCTGCAGGACACCAGGTTCTTTGCCTACATTTACGATGAATAAACACTTCTCCTGACCAACCCTATACAACAAAGCCGAGAGCCATATCCTGCCACATTTTCAAACAAAATTGATGCAGGGACTAGAAGCCCTCAAATCTTTCACCAGCTTCTGATAGTAACAGCTTTGAAAGCAATGGAACGGTGCTTTTCAAATTTCGTGATTTATGGAATTGCTGATTTGCTGAAATGCAGTTGGGCAAAACTGTCAGGCAGCCATGGTGTAGAGCCAACCCATGACAGGCTGTGAGGTTGATAGGGTACAGTCTGTACTGCTGCAATGACAAAGGGGCAACAAAGGTTCACCAGCCGACTATCTCTTGAATCTTGGGCTCCCAATCCGCAACCTACAAAAGTTTATTGGCTCGGCATCAAGCTTTTCATATGAATTGGGATCACACTTCAGGTCTGGCAGAGAAGCACAAGAGTGGGGGCTATGGAAAGGCTTGCAGATCATTCATCGCTGCTATTTCATCGCTGCAATTGACTACGATCCCAGTTGCAGATTGTGTGCGTGCGCTCATGACTGATCAGGATCTGCAGATGTTGTCAATGTGAGGGCATGAATGAAGCATGACATTATGATGGCACTACAGAGCAATCATACAATAGAGGGAAAGCTCGACCTCCTGGTCTGTCACGCTAATGTGAGCCATCTTTGCAAGCTCCCTGACATTTGGCGGAGCAGTAGAGCTGCTGCCTGGGCTATCAGAGCCCTCGTTTGTGGCATAGCTCCTTCTACAGCTCTGCTGTGGGACTCGTAAGCACGGGGGTGTGAAGAGAGGTTGGCTGGCTATCTTTTTGCAAGCAGCTCGCAGCAGCCCGGCCTTTCCAGTCCTGATCATCTATGACGATGCTGAAAATTTGCAATCACTGTGAAAGGCCTCGATTTGCCTTGTCAAAATGTACTGGTGGTGTCGTCAGGCTTTTATAGTGGAAGAATTAATCTGAAAGGTATGGAGAAATTTGAATTTTGCGAATGGAGGCGAGCTGACAATGATCAGGATAAAAAGGCGAGGACATTGTACAAGCTTCGATCGTTCCAGCCACATCAGGCTGCATCCAAACCCGAAGCCCCAGCATTTGGCGCGGGTGTTCAACTCTTTTGCCAACACTTTCGAGATCCTCGCATGCCTGATTGCACATAGGATCTCATCATGTTTGCGTCCAACACCGGAGGAGGCGACAATTTCCTTACGGGTGGAGGTGGCACCCAGTTTGGTCAGGGTGGAGGATTCATGCCCAGGTGAGGGCTTTAAGCACCTCTAGCTCACTCGCTTGATCTCGTTAAAACCCTCCGAAGCTTGTTTGTGCCTACGACGATGTTTGAAGCTGCTTCTGAGACATCACTTTAAACATCTTTGGACGAAATCTTGCTTGCGTGTGTAGCCCTGCACCGGATGCAAATCAAGGAAACAAGGTGACACCCGCCCCCGCAATGAATGCATCACACGCAATTTGCATTTTGACCCAAGGATGTCAAGCATGCTTTGGTCCATTCCGAGTCATAAGATCACTGATGACGCACTATCTGGTGCTTTGTCCTTCTATGCGATCGCGTTGGGACTAGAAGAACAGATTTGCGGTTCTCTACTCCTCTGGCTAGATTTGGGTGCAGACTGGTGTTCTGGCCTTTGCAGAAATCAGGAGTGAACCAGAGCCTGAGAGCAGTCACCATCAAGCAGATCTGTCAGGTACACTGGCCTCTTGTGCACAAATTCACCCCTCTGACTGTATCTGAAGCCCGCATGAGGCTGGATGCTCCTCTTGGGGACCTGTGCAGAAGTGACGGAAATCCGCTGAGAATTTGAAAAATCTCACCTCAAACACTTCTTGTGCCTGGGGTCAAGAGGATCATGGTTGCAGAAGGCAGCACATGATTGAAAGACCCGATCTGATAACAATCCAAATGATTCAGGCCAGTTTCTGAATGTGTATCACCCACGACGCTTTCATGCAGGCGGCTGAGCAATCTGCAAATGACGATGCCACCATCATAGATGGGGAGGAGCTCAAAAACGTAATCCCTCCCTCTTCCCTCACAGTCCATACACTGCGGCAGGCAATGCATACGCGAACTTATTCCGTCAGCCTTGCCTCCTATTCGACCTGCACTGCATTCTTTGGTCCTCCCAACCTCACAAAAGGCGCCACAGCAGAGGAAAAATGACTTCTTTTCAGTTGAAAAACAATTAGCTGACATGCATGCAACCGTCTCAACAATTGACAGGTACTATCACACCTGCTGCATCCTGCCTTTCTGGGGACATTGAGGATATAGGCTTGCAACAAAACCTACCTACAGAGAGTGTACCACAAATTCCTCTTATTGCCGGCCTCGCAGGAAATGGGTTTGTTAAGTCATGCCACAGCACTCTCAAGTGGTGTTTGACATATCATGTCTGAAGCTGTTCATATCATGGGTAGCTGATTTCGGTTGCTGACAAATCAGCAAATCAGCTAGGGGGTACAAGACTCACATGGAAGACTTCTATGGATGTGCAGCTGACACTGGTGGCGCGCATTGTTTCGGTGAAGGAGACGTCCACTAACCTGGATCTGCAGATCGACGATGGCACGGGCCAGATGCAGGCCAAGCTGTATGCAGATGCAGACGATGAGGAATCAGTACGGTGGCCCCCTTCCTTCCCCCGCCTCCTTCCCTATATTTGCCCCCCGGCCTCCCCCTTTCTCCCTCACAACCCCACTTGTTTCTTCCCTTTCAAAATTGACCTTTCCCCCCTCCTCGCCCTTGAAGGCACCTGCCACATGCAGGCCTAATTGCAAAGGGATGCCAACAAGGAGTCTGTGATCGATTCTCCAACCCCAAATATCATCCATTTGAAGATCTTTTTACCCTCTCTGATCCAGATCCAGCCCCCACCCAAACGACAGAAACGACCAGTTACAGACAGAGTTGTGAACACTTGTACAACACTTCCACACCCTGGGTGCTTCTCAGCGGTGATCTCTCTATTCCCATCTTCCCTATTTTCACATCCTCCCTCCTAGACCTCGCTTGCCATAGCAGGATTTAAAGGCTGTGCAAACTTCTGCTGTGTGAGAGTTGCTGCTGCACACACAGCTGCTGTTTGTGCAGGCATCAAAGCGGCAGCAGTGCAGGGAGAACACATATGTGCGCATCCACGGCCACCTGCGCCCCATGGACGGGCAAAATCCCATTGTCGCCTTCAACGTACGCCAGATCACGGACCACAATGAGGTCTTTCCCCGCTGCGCTGCCATTTTTTCCATGTCATGATTGCTGGTTGTCTCCCCACTTCTGCTCGTTCCCCCCCTCCTCACAGATCCCTCCTCAGAAAAAAGCAATCATCAGTCATGCAAGGCCTATCTGGAAGCATTGTACCCGTGAAACGCTTGTGCAGTGGCCGGCAATACTTCTCAAGTGGATATTTGTATTTGGGGTACCGAGATATAAATCACAGGCTGTCCTCAGCCTTGTGTCACGACAGACAGACGTGCTCAGAGGACCTCACTTGCTGCACATCCCACTTTATCGATACTCCATCCTATTCGAGAAACACTCATGGAGGATTTCAGACCCTTTCCTCTTATTTATCCATAATTTAAGGTTTGTTTGCATAGAGCACCCCTTCTAGTCCAGTGGTTGCGTGGGGAAGCATTACCTTTCTCCTGACACACTTGCAAGCACCACAGTTTTTCCAACTCCTCACCACCGATGCCATCCCTTCTGACATGCAAGACCCATGTTTTGTTTTGTGTTGTAACCACCTTTAAAAATGGCTGCAGTTGACTTACCACCTGCTGAGCTGCATCTACCAGCACGCCCACTTCACCAAGGGGGCTGGCAGCGGCAATGGCCCTGTCCCAATGTCTGGCGTGGTAAACCCCTCTTTCAGTGTGACGTCCCTCACCAGTGTCTCTTTGTCCATTGCTCCCACGTATTACTGGTGCTAACCCCAGATTGCACCGCAATCTGCCTGACCAAGGCGCACACCGGCTGCTGCCCAGGTAGCAAGCAATGTACCTTTTTGATTGTTCCTGATTTTTTCATTCTTCCCTTGTACTTTTGAGCACCTTCCCCTGCTTTTGACACGGGCAAAAATTCTTCTTGGCAGCCAGAAGGCATTCTATCGAGCACACAGCTACTGCTCTCATGCGGCAATATTCTGTGCAGAAGGTTGCTGAGGACACGAAGCCTTATGTGGCTCCTGCTGCTGGATCTGGCCCCACGGACCCCTTCCTGCAGGCCGTGCTCAACGTGTTCAACAGCGCGAACAAGGAGTTCTCGTCCCTGAACGTGCGTTTCTGCTCCCGCTTCGCTCTTCCTTTTACCACCAATCAGCAGAATGATTATTCCGTAGTTAGTACAGCAATTCAACCAGCAGGGACCAGTCAGAAAAGCACTCAAGTACAGTCCTGTTGCAATTTACAAGGCGCAGTGATGTGGAAGAGAGGAAGATCAGGGGAATTCTGTATCAAGGCACTGTGACAAATCATGCCAGGCGAGCCACAGCCTAAGGACCATCACCCTGCCACCAGGGGTATCCGGGGTGTATGGCAGGGGAGTTCACTCCGGATTCTTTGCAAAATCTGTTGCATTGAATAGTCCAAGATGTACAGGTGAGGGACGCTCTGGGAGGGAGCCATGACCTGCATCAGATCAGGCAGGCCATGAACAGCCTGGCAGACGACGGCTACCTCTACCAGACGGTGGATGACCACTGCAAGTCATGTGCCTTCTGAGGACTGCAGGTAGCTAGTGGAATGAGAGAGGAGTGGAGCCTTTTGCGCTTGGTGATCTTCCGGATCATGCATGAGGGGTCAGGGGGTACATTTGCAGGGCTCTTTCCCAGATGTTTGTGTCTACTCTTCTAAGAAAAGGGCAAAGCCATGCCCTACCCTGCGCTGCTTGGCTGGACTGATGCACCTCATGGGTTCTGAGTCTGTTTCAATCGCTTGTTTCTGTGTCACAGAGTGTGTTTGAGACCAGAGGGAGATTCAGGCATAAATCCTGGTGTTTCTGTGCTGAACAATGGATTGGCATGCCAAGCCTTAGACTGGCCGCATATTGTTTGCCTCCTTCTCGTTCGTGGCGAGAGTCAAGAGAGTCAATGATGCAATGGCCTCCTAAGCTGGTCTGCTGCTGAGAATGACCAGATCGGATTCTTGAATATTGAGTGTTGCCTCAAGGGTTTCAGCTGCTTTGTAAAAGAGCACTAGCATAACCCCCAAAAGAGTAATATGCCTGTCAGTGTAATGCAACGCCGCAGCTGCTGACGCAGAAACATAGCAGGTTGCGCTGCATTCTACTCTGCGATCTGCTACATTCCAGCTCAATTCACGCTTAGTACTGTCAATACCACTATTAAGGCAACAAGCTAACATTCTGCAGCCTCGGCAGACAAGCAAATCCTGAATCCTCTTGGCTATCCACTCTCAATACGCAACACGCGGTACGCCTGGCCATCAAATGCCTTACTCACCAGCTCTTGCAAAAGGAGAGGTGTGCTAGGATCGATCCAGACAGCAAAGCACTTGTCCCACAGCCATCTCTAACTTCCACCCTCAAACGTGCTAATCCCTCCTCAGAATCTGGATTTCCGCTTCCTTCCAGTGTACTTTGTGTCAGTGGGGATGCTTGTGTAGCCTCGCTTGCGCATCTTCTCCTTTGTCTTGAAAATCCACTCCTTGCCCTTGGCGTCAGGATGCCTTGACGACATCTGCATATACATAGCTCAGATATTTGTCAGAGGGAAGCCCTTCTGATTTCCCAAACATCCCTCCTCTCACATTCCAGGTAAGCATTGCTCTGACACCCATCTCTGTTGTTTGCTTGATCGATGATCTGCTGCCTGTGGCAACAGCCTTCTTTCCGGCAGCCCCCATCAGCATCCCATCGGGGACTGAAACTCCCATTCTTGGCCCCTTGAGTAGACAATCTCAGAAACCAAAGCTCCACCCGGACAGCATTCATCTGACTATGACCATCTGCTGCCTCCCCCCCCGTAGACTTGTTCTGTAGGAAGATGCA
>QAXI01000449.1:43450-55338 GCA_004335615.1 Chloroidium sp. JM | reverse complement strand
CACCAGGGGTATCCGGGGTGTATGGCAGGGGAGTTCACACATTCAAAGATGAAAAACTCGGGGCAGCAATTGCTGTCCTTGCCATGAAAGTCTGATGATTTGTACGAATAGTATCCAAGGTGTACTGCACACCACAACTGCCTCTGCATTGTCTCAAGTATGTTGGCTGCTCTTTTTGACATGAATCCAGAAGGATCAAATCTTGGGAGGGAGGTAGAGTACCACTTCCTAACGCAAGGGCATCGCTTTTGAAAGCATAGCCGCCGTTGAAGGAGGCGATCTGGTGGTTTGCAAAGTATATCCCATGTAGAGAGGGGAGATGCGCAGACCATCGCAGCGCACTGTCAGGAAGGTGCCATCAAGCTTAGCCTGCGTGCCGAACGTTTGAGTTTTGCATGCAGGCACTGCCCAGCGTGCCTGCCCGCAGAGCGGCCGCCCCACCCAAGAAGACTGCAGAGGAGCTCGAATTGGAGCAGCTCGAAGCCGAGATGGCGCAGTAGCCTCTTGACTTTGAGGAGGCATGGGGTGGCGACTTCCAGGGACTGGTTTCGGCCCCTTGGTCCTGGCATTGGCTGCAGAAATACTGGAGCAGAAGGAGCGGCCTTTTAAACAGCCTGGCATGAGTCATAGCAGCTGTCACCGTTGTCTGCTGCATGCACGATTGACGCATCTTAGACGAAGGATCTGGGGGAGCTTGGCGGATAGCAAGAGCTGAGTTTGGAAGACTTGGAATCAAGTGAGGATCATGTGGTGTTACCAGAGTAGATGTGTGGGAAGTGTGCCTTGTTCAAAAGCTGTTGCGATAGGCTGCTGCGATGGATTGGGTGACTGGTAAGGGATTCTGCATAGAAGGCGGTTTGATGGCAAGACGGAGACTGTACACTGAGAGAGGCTTGCTAGACGAGTGTATGCAGGATGGAGCTTACCTGATGTATCATATAGTCTGTTTCTCTGCTGCTTCTGGACAGTGATTTGACAACAATGTCCTGTAAGAACCTTTAAAATTATCAGACTTCTTGGCCTTGCTTGGTTTTAGGGCTCTGACTTCAAATACCTTTGAGCAGCACCAGAGTGGAGCACTTCCGTCACGTTGCTGACGCTTTAGAAATCTCATGCTCGTCATTCTCAGCCCCGCCAAGACTCTTGACTTCTCGGCGCTGGGCAGAGATGCAGCAAAGACGGTGGCACGCGGGTTGCAAGAGGCGAACTACCTCGGCAAGGAGCTTCAGAAGCTCAGTGAGGCTAAGCTGAAAGCCCTCTTGAAAGTCAGTGACAAGATAGCGAGGTAAAAGGTCACCTCTAGATTTGAGCAAGCCAAGGACCACTTATGTTCAAAGAAGAGGCTATTTTGATCGGTGTGTTCAGTCCTTACATGAAACCTGGTAATCACCTACCAACGCATAAAGTGCTTGTGACACAACATAATGCAGTGCTCCCCAAAATTGATTCTCCCCACGTGGAAATTTGGTGCAGGGAGAATCATGAGCGTTTCCAAAAGTGGGCCAGCCAGCCTGAAAAGCAGGCGCTGTTCGCCTACAGTGGGGCAGCCTTCCAGGTGTGCATTTGGTCAAGCATTCCACATTAATATCAATGTTTGGCGGAAGAGATTGGCACAGAAATTTATTGAAAAAGATGTCACAAATACGCCCTTCTTTCTATGATGCCCATGCGATGGATATGAGAGGGGGAGTGGGGTGGATGCCCAATCATGTGCTTCCTCATACAATTATTAGATGTAATCAGCCAATTTTTGCTGCCAGAATGTTTCCACAGAAGCTGTTGTGCTATAATTCCTGCCTATTGAAGGCAGCTTCCAAGTTTTTGTCAGCTCACAAAGGCAAACACTGGAGTGATAAGGAAATCCCAGCTCAAAAGTTCTTGAAAGGAGCGGAGGCAATATTGGCTGGCAGCTGCAATACACAAAGTTCACCTCGATTCCCTGCAGGCCCTGAAAGCCGCAGACCTCAGCAATGATGAGGTGGCGTTTGCCCAGGACCATGTCCGCATTCTGTCAGGAATGTACGGTGTCCTCCGTCCGCTGGACTGCATCCAGCCTTACAGGTAGGCCATCCCAGCCAAACTCTACTTTGCAAGGATTACCTCCCCCCCCCCCTCCCTCTCCCTCCCCATTTCCCCCATTCTTTCATTGGAAGCACTTTGTTCCTCGCCTTTGATGTCAAGTATCTTCAAACAAAGCAGCTATGCCATATCTCTCCAACGCAAGTAGATGTGCTCTATCATCTTTGTTTGGACTTGGCTCATAACTGCTGGTCTTAATTATATGGGGTGACAGGCAGGATCCTAAGTCATGGATAATCCCGACTTCCAATCTCTTCTGGTGAAATTTGGACTGGTAGTACCATTACTGTCACTATGAGTGTCCCTGCCTATGCCACATGAATTTGCATCAAAGTGCTGGGTTATCGATCTGCAAGAATTATCATGAGCGAGAGCCCCTCAAATGTTTTCAGGGAAGTGTTTAGCCAGGGTGAATATTCCAAGTCAGAGAGTCTTTGTAGGCTTGAGATGGGCAGCAAGCTGAAGACAGACAAGGCTGACAACCTGTATGCATTCTGGCAAGACAAGGTTCTAGAGCAATTAAGAGAGTGAGCGCCCCAACCTTCTGTCAATGACCTTTGGTCTGAGTGACTTGAGTCAAGTAGGACAGTCTTTGGTCTTGTGACCATCTTGATATCATCATGAAATACAGTAAAGTCAAAATAATATCGTCTTGAAGGAATATGGTGCACCAATTTTTGAATAGCTGCAAAGAGAATCCAATAGATACTCCGTAGAGGACAGAGACCGATGGCCAGGGAATTGCGTTGCGAATTGAAAGGTGTCAGCAATGCAAGGATCATAGTACAAAGCAATACTTGTTTGCCGGGCATTCAAATTGGCAAATCAGTACTCATTACAGCCTGTTGTGTTGTAGGGAATTGTTGGCTGCCCCAGAGGAGGAGCGCTTCCTCATCAACTGCGCCTCTCAGGTGAGCCACTGAGTTCCCGTGATTGGATGATTGCTGCCCTGGGTCGAATTTCGTGTAGGCATGGCTACCTACTGCTTTGCCAAAGGTGCATATAGGATGAAACCACAGATGAGATGGAGGATGTGTGAACTGATTCTGCAGGAGAATGGCTGTATTTTTATTTCACATATGGCGGAAGGTGTCAGGGCATCGAGTCTTTTTGCTGCCCCGAGTTTATCATCTTTGAATGTGCGAACTCCCTCTAGATGTTGAGAATTGATTTGTGAGTTTCGGAAATGGTGTGTGCAGGAGTATGGGAAGGTGGTCAAGTGGGACTCCCTGGGCGTCCCTGTGATCACAATCAGCTTCCCTGGAGCTTCAATGATGGCAAAAACTGGCAGGTGACAGCCGCTCATGTATTGGTATGAAGGACACTGATGAGATCAGACAATTATTTCTCTCGGCCTCTCTATATAACACACACTGCATTCCCAAGCACAAGTGCGCAAATCTTTGGGAGGCGAGGGAATTGGTAGTCATTCTTGGTGAGATGCACTTGAATAACTGCCATACAGTAGTCTTCAAGGATTCACAGCATCAACATTTCCTTGCATAGGTAGGCTAAGCCTGATACAAAATCCCAGGGAGATTTCAAATGGAATGAAGATTAATACTTCATCAATACTACACAGTGCACCTGTACCTTCTGACCAAAGACCACTTTGCAAGGGGACACATCACAGACTGAACATGAGATTATATCAGGAGTGTATCAAATGTCATGCAGGGGAGCCATGGTGAGGCACATCATCCAGCAGCGGGTCCTGAGCCCAGAGTCCCTCAAGGCCTTCAAAGGTTCGAGCCCTTCCCACGAAAGTGCAGGTCAATCTAGGTCTGCTTGCAGATCAAACTTCTCATGCATGGATTGATTGACGTTACTTCAATCATCTTGTCCGTTATGTGGCTGGTGATGTAGATCTCCTCCTTCATCCTGGACCTGCTCTGTTTTCATCTCACCCGACAATGTATGAATAGATGACATGAAGAGCATCAAGCAAAATGCACAAAAAGGCAGTTTGACGAGATTTGCAATTTTACTTGATGCAAATGGGTCCATGCACTGCGATAATTTGCTGTGAGGGTTGTTGAGTCTGTACCTGCTGTGTAGGTAAAGTTGTTTACCTATACAGCAGTTACAGACTCAACAACTTTGAGATTTGCAACCTGAGAGTGGATGCTTGTAGCAGAGAGAGTCAGTAGGAAATGTGCAGCCGACTGCTCCACATTTATGCAACTTTTGCTGTGAATGTTGCAGGAAACACAGGGGACTGGTCATATGACCCCAAGAACTCAACAGAGCGAGATTTCGTCTTCTTGAGGAACAAAGCACCTGGAGGCAAGCAGGCTGCAAAAGGCGGCAAGGGGAAGGTGAAGTCAGAGCAGGAGGAGGCTGAGCAGGAACAACCAGTGAAGAAGCGGAAGAAGAGATGATTGCTTGCAAGCATGTGCGACTCCTTGGACGCACCTTGTATGTGTCTAAGGGTCTTATTTGACACCAAATACTAGTATGGTCGTAAGTAGATAGGAAGCTGCTCTCCAATGTTTTCTTGGTACCAGACACTGCACTTTTGAATTGTCAAGACAAGAAGTCTAAGGACTGGCATTAGAATAGCTGCGTAGACATACCGTATCAATGATTTTGCTTGTCAGAATACTTACACACACAGCTAAGATCTGCTGGCTGGTGATGACATTGTGCTCATATGTCTGGCCTTTCTCCAATGCTTAGCTTTGAATTCTCCAATAACAATGCTCAAGACTTCAGTGTAGCAACCTTGGGAAGAGCAGAGGCCCATCATGTATTGGTAAAGGCTAATGGATTTATCAAGATGGATATAGTACATTTGCCAGGTGCAGTGTGGATCACTCCCGTGCATGGGGGAACGTCATGGACGCATTGTGTGGGCTGCAATCTGTGAGGCTGCTTATCAATTAGAATATGCTAGCCTACATTTAATTAGAATTAAATTATAGGAAGAGTTGCTTATCACGTAGACTGGCTGCATATCTGTAGACTGGCTGCATATGTGTGTCAATGGACTCAGTCAAAGATTGTGCAGTCAAAGTTTGCAAACGCGTTAAGGCAGGAATCCAGGCATGCATGCAAGTGAGGAGCAAAACAAGTATGGAACAGTAACAAAATACTCTATGGCAGAGTTGCGGCTACGCTACCAACAGGGATAATTAATAAGCCTATAGATGTCATGGGTGAATCAAGCCTTTTGAGTCACAACAAGGTGGGCAACGAGACTAACATATCAGTGGCATGATATTGCGCGCAGGCCACAGCCCAGACTCAGGTTAGGGCTCAGGTGAGGAGATATGCATGCTGTAAATAATATTCAGTGGCTGCTAGGCAGAGCCATGTATTCGTTTTCTGAAACGATTGGCCTCTTTGCACTCTGGGCATCCATTTTCGCTCAATGCACGACTTTGGACTAGTGCTTGCCAGGGTGGATGCTCAGATATCCTGCTGCAGCACCACCATGCCTTATAACAGCTTCCCAGTGTGACTTCATTGGGTGACTTCTCGTTCCTCTCAGCAAACCATTCCTTTGCCAGGTCTGGCCTATCAACAGACAGCAAGTTGCGGGTTCCCGGCCCCTTTGTCGCATTAGCACATACAGGACAGCCAGACTTGCCACTACATCTAATCCAGCAGGAAGCTTCATATGATGCATCGCCTTGTGAACTATTCCACAGATACGTTGTATTGGTGTTTCTGGCCACTTGGTTGGCGGGGGAATTGCCTGGGTGCCACTCCGCCAACAGCCTGGGGTCTGCAGCCACAGACTGGCACTCACAGAAACGGCCGCCCTTGCTCTCACAATATGGGCAGATGCAGCCTATTTAAGCTCTCGATCTGGTCAGATTATATGGCATGGCTTCCCACTCATGTTGCCTCCCGCACCCATGCTGCAGCCTGGGCACTGGAGCCAGACCTTCTTGGTGCTGGCATGTGTGAAGTCTGCCGGCTGCTTGCCCTGGTTGAGGGTAGGGTGCCACATGCGCTGGATGGCCTCATAGTCAGTATGTGCCAGCGTCTTCTGTTTGTACTTCTTGCCAGAAGCACCTGCATCTTTGCCAACAGTCTTGGTACGCTGTGTGACTGTTGTGACTGTGTGATAATTCAAATTGCATGTGACCCTCAACCATCTTCAGGTACATTTTCTAGAAAACAGTGAACAGTTAACAGTATCGTAAGGCCAACCGGCAAGATTGCCAGTCCCGGATCCAGAGATTTGGACTCCACCTTGGGGACCACTACTGGCCGATGCTGCAGCGCGGCAGTGGAACTGCCAGCAGGCAGGTAGCTTATGCTGAGTGATTTCCCTCGTCCTCTGGCCTGCAAGAACCTTATTGTAGAATTGCGCATGCAGCTTACAAGGTACGCATGTCAAAAAAGGCTGCTAAGATGTCAATACTGGAGGTTCCATTGAAACTTTATGTGTGTCTTGCTTGTAACCAACTAAACCAACACAGCAGGTAAGAAAGATGATCTTCTCAATGCAGCAAGACTTGAGCACATTCCAATCTCATTAATTTTAAAGCCCATGAATGGACATCTTCTTACCTTTTTAGAGGCAATTGCAAGGATTTGCCTGACTTGCCCACGCACCGGCGAGGTCTTGTCCAAGAATTCGAAGTGGCAGGTCGCAGAATACTCGCTTGAGACAGCAGACCTAAATCAAGCAGCGGGAACAAAATTTTGACTTTTGTTGCTGCGCTTTAGCTGACTTTCACGGACAACATTCGCCCAAACACGGAGGAACTAACGCCTTCCCCCCGACAGGCTGATGACGTATCCCTCCCAGGCTCGTTCACCCCCTGCTGCATGCTATAGAATGCAGTACCTTGAGAGATCAGTCCATACAGAGTACGACTCCATCATTGTCTGACGCCTCAATTGCAGCACACAACACCTTTAAAAATGTCACAACAAAGGCAGAGCTTCCACAACACACCATTTGCAAGGAATGCTACATAAGTGTCCCACTCTATATACTTGCGGTCCCGAGGCCTGTACCTCGGCCGTGAACACAGATTGGCATGCAAGCCACCATACGCTGCCTAACAATTGATCTACAAATTCTCTTGAGCGGAGTCACATTTGCCTGTCAGGCATTTGGAAACCCTCGCTTATGGTCTCTCACAGCAAGTACATTGTTGCCATACCAGAAATCTCAACGAAACTCTCATTGGACAGCACTCCAAACATCCATTCAGCTTTCAGGAATCAGCCGAAGAGGGGCGTGAGGCAAACGGCTCTTCCCCCAGGGAAGGGAGGTCATATGGCGATCTCAAAGCATGAATGGCATGATGTATTGAGGGGTGGCATGATGTTCCTGTATCAACCCCTCCAGCTTTTCGGCGTTGGACGTGAGGCTGTCCCGCGTGACCCCCAGCTCCTCTGCATGGATTCCTCCCGCCACAAAAACGGAGTCTATTCCAGCAGCGTTTGCGCCTGCACACACATGCGCTCGTGGCTTTTGGTATGTGGGATTTAATACTCCAATGCATGGGTTTTGTAGTTGGGGCATTCACTCTTTGAACAGAAAGCAATGTGGCAGATACCCACCAAGAGAAGGTGTGCGGCTTTCAGCTGTTTTGGCGTTTGTACACTTGCCTTTCCATCATCTATAAACAAACGACATCTGGGGACATTGACGAACAGGCAGCTTGGCAGGGACTGCCAAGCTGGAAACACAAATCAATTGATAAGCTATGTGTCTGCAGCCCTGGGCAAGATTCTCGAGAACCACAAGTTGAGCCAGCTGTAGAGATGTGAGACTGGGAAGTGGGGTAAGGTGGAAAATACCGCTGATGTCATGCTCAAGAGAGTCCCCCACTGCCAGCACCTGGTCCTCTTTCAGGCCTATCAGTTCCATGGCAGCGATGTAGATCACAGGATCTGGCTTCCCCATCAGCTTCACCTGCAGGAGTTCCGCCTTCCTTACTTGAGGACTGCCAACACCCAAATTGCACTGTCAAGAAATACAGTGAGCATGATCCTTGTGTGGGATTGCAATTGGAATCAATGTCAGCTTAGTCATGTGAGCTGACCATGATGGGTGTCGGTAGACAGATAGGGGCCATCGAATGTTCTGGACTATATTCTGGGTGTTGAGGCAATCAAAAAGGCGGCAGATCATCTTGCTTTCTTTTTTTCAGATCTAAGATTTTCATTGCCATATTGTCCCTGCTCTGACCCAAAAAGCTAAGTGGGGACCTAAGAAAGGGCAGCCATGAGGGTTTGAGCCAAGTTGCTGCACATAATTCTGGGTTCTATTCTTGTCAAAGCCCAAGAAATCTACTCTTGCCACAGTACGCAGGTACAAGTAATTATGTGGACTGGACAATTAGAACAACGGATTGGAAGGTGAACCAAGCAGTTGCTCTACCACACAATATAGTGTGCCCCCCTCGTTCTTTTGGGCTTTCAAGTGCTGGAAATTGCGGTCAACCCAGACAGGTCCAGGAATTGGTTGTCGAAACGGATTGCAGGAAGCATGCTTCCTATGGCTGCTCCAAAATTCAGCAGCAAATCATGTGATAGTTGTCGAGTGACAAAGAGAAGCAGTGGTGGTGGGAATGCTTGATGGCACCACGATTCCAGGCGCTCACCTCCCCCCCAAACTCTTTGTACCAGCGGGCAAAGGTCCCGGGCATGGGGATGAGGCCCGACCCGCTCACGGTGACGACGTCTGGGTTGGCCACCACCAGGGGCAGCTTCCGGGCAGCTGCCCCTTTCAGGAGGGCTTTGATTTCATCCAAGCTTGCGGGTACCTGTGCATGTGCACGCAGAAAGCGTGACTCTTTGCAGATGCCAATGTGTAGAAGGATCCGGATTGGCCACAATTACCGGTAGCTTTCAGGTAACCACCTCCCCAAAGGCGGATCGTCATGCCGCCGCACTTGTGGAGACCTGTGTATGAGCCAGGACAGGAGGAAGATTCGACTCCTTTCAGATGTCCATGCAAAGAAAGAGCAAAGACAAACGACAAGGATTTCTGGACACGCCATTTCTTTGACAACATTCTTTCTGGACGGAGAAGGCAAAGCATACCGTCAATTGACGGCTGGCATGACTTGAAAAGGTGTTGAATGGAAATGGAAGGAAAAAGGGGCGGGAGGGGAGGGGGGGGGTGGGGTCTTACTGGGTCATCACCGTCTCCGCGTCCCAACACCTCCGTGCCGTGCGTCAAGACGAAATCTGCCTCCTTCACATCAGCCACCACCTGCAGAGGATACAGCACTTCAAATATTTGGATGGATTTCCACTGCTGAAATATGTGTCCACACTTCTGAAGGTGCATATCTCTGCCAATTCGAAGGTTTTAATTCTCCATTAGGGGTCTTAACTCTCAACTCAAAGCGGATTTCCTCGCCAAATTGGCATTCCCTGCTCCAAAGATTGAGAAACTCCTTGGTAGCAGCATTTTAAATGAAGAAATACCGTCAAGAATGCAAGCTATTGCTTTGAAGGGCTGTGAATCCCTCTCCCACCCATTGACACTCCTTTTCGCCCCTTCCCTGGCTTCTCATGACGTCAACTGGATCAGATATGACACAATAAAAGGGTTTTATCCCTGAAGTTTATCTCCATTGTTGCTTGATCAATTGGTTGATGGCAAATTCATGAAGCAACAGTATAGCTTTACAACAATCAAGTACAACTCGGTTGTTGACAAACCTGTACCCCCATGCCCTCCACGGACACCGCCCCGCGTGCCCCCCATGTGATATGTATGCAGCGGTTGCCCAGCATCTGCCACCATGCGTCCGGGCGGTCCCGCAGGCCCCGGAATGTGGTCTCGCCGCTGGTGATCGCCCCAGCAAAACACTCCCCAGGGAACCCCATGGCTTCCAACCTTGGGATGGTGTTTGCCGAACCTGCAAAAATGATGTGTCGTAAAACACCTTGGAGATCAGGAATGTATAGTCAGACAGGGATAGGGTACAAGTTTATAAGATCCCCATGAAATACTCCTTGGAACCCTGTCCTGTAGATGGGATGGTATCTATCAAGGCTGCAAAGTGCGAATCAAACACTAAGAAGGCGTGAAGGCAGAATTATCCTCCTGCCCTTCTGGTGCCCTTTCTAAAGACAAACTTTTCACTCCTTTATCTGGGCAGAGTGACACTCTGGGATAAGCAATCTAAACGGAATCCGTGCATGTCCAATAGGACGTCTTTAGAAAGGGCACCGAACGGATTCCGTTTAGATTGCTTATCCCAGAGTGTCACTCTGCCCAGATAAGGGAGTGAAAAGTTTGAGGTGTGAGGAAGGGATTGAGTAGAAGTGGGGGTGAGAGATCAATGAGGCGATACCAAGAATAAGCACCAGCCATAACAGGGAATGGGTGGACCTCGAAAGTGGCCATGTTGTCCCTTGACACTCAAGTGCATTCCCATAAGATGATGGTGGGTATTTGCAGCTTTGAGAGTATGCTTTGAAGAGCTCACGCCTGGAACTGTTGCTTAGGATGACTATCTTACGTCCAGACTCCGCCAACTTCCTCACTGCCTCCACAGCCGTGGGGTAGGCTTTCTTGCCGTCATGAAGCACCCCAAACTGGTCCAAAAGAATGCCCTGCAGGTGTGTCTCTCATTTGATTTGAGGGGTCCATGTTACTGTAGCTCTTGACTTGTGAGTCTGCATATGGGTGAGAGACAAACCGACCTGGTATTTGTCTGGAATGCTATCTACTGAGTCGAGCAGTTTGGGCGTTCTGACGGTCGATGCGCCTGCCCTGGCCTTCATTGAAGGTCTGACACTACCTCTCATTGGCAAGAACGGGCTCGCGTTTGTGGCCGGGAGGGTGTGCATGTGCCCACTTGGCATGCCTGGGACTGAAATGCTCATACAGACAATTGCACAGACCTCTTCGACATGGTCGCACAGTATCGATGTCTCGTTGATGTGAGGTGTTCAATCTAAGCGAGCAAATCATTTTCCGTGTTTGCGAGAGTCATGCAGCCTGATGTGGCTGGTAGCTGGAAATTCTTCCACGTTGGATTCATCACACCATCACACAACAGATTCAGAAGGTGCTCTTGAAGTCCCAAAGATCCTTTATCTAGTGGGATCTGAAGGGCAAAATAGTTCAAGGCCTAGGCCTCGCTAAAGCACTGCCATTTCAGGTGTTCAAAGCCAGCATATAGACTGCCTGCATTGTCTGTGGCGCGAAAAGCTTCATGAGGGGATCAAGCGCGATGCGGTGGAGCCAGCAGCTCCTAAGGAACTGCATCACTGACTCGTCTCTGACATCCGAGAGACTCCTGTCGAATAGCCTCGCCAGCAGCTCCGGGGACGCTGCAGGTGCCCTTTCACAATCGAGTAGCAAATAAAGGGGCCTTCAAGGAAAAAAGCTATCTTGCCAAAAGTACTTCTGACACATGCCTCAAGCACGAGCACTTGATATCTTCCCTGGATTTTCTAGATGATCTCCTTGGAAGAAGTCAGTAATCCATTCACGACGTGAGCGGTTTTGGAGATTGGGAGGAAGTGATATGAGCAAACGGTACTCTGCAGGGAAGCTCAGCTCCTCTCTGCAGCCAACTTTCTCAGCATGCAGTCCCTCAGACTGCTTGACTGGTGGTGAGGGACTCATCAGCCTTATGATGTCTGCAGGCGTGGTGGCACAGATATTCCAGAAGGGGGGAGCCCGCACACTGCGCACGTTGGCACGGGCGTACACAGACAGCCTGGTGCGCCAGGGGCAGGCCAAGGGGGCGGCAGAGAGCCTGAAACAGATGAAAGAGGTAAGTGCAGTGGTCATAGTATGCGTAAGGGCCGTGTGGTCTGCAAGACTTCAAGGGTGTTTGTGCAAGGGTCAGCGTGGGGGTGGGTGGGTG
>QAXI01000449.1:15342-29971 GCA_004335615.1 Chloroidium sp. JM | reverse complement strand
TCACCTTCCTCCAGATCAACATCGCGATCATTTGAATCGATGATCACCTTGTTCTTCTTCTCCATATCGCCGGATATCCAATCCACGGCTGTGACATCTTCCCCCCCTTCCCCCCACACACACCCGCCCCTGGGACCCTTCTGATCCCCTTCTGTTTCCCTGACGGGACGTGATTGCTGAAGTGGAATGCAGTATCTATGGAGGGTGAGTAATAGCTCAGGTACAAATGCTTGAATATAGGCAGCAAGCGATGCTCTGTGTTATTGATATGTGCAAATTGGGCTATCTCATCATTACACGCTACAGTCGTCTCCTATGTAGACCTCTCAGTCACCAGCTGTACACCTGCAGCCCAACCCCAAGAGTCGGAAGACATTCAAGTTCATCATGGAATGCATGCTTTGCGGGTATTATTTCTCAAGACACTGCTACTGCACAGCTGCACAACCTCAGGTGCATGCATTGGACCAATGACCTCACTCCAATGCCCCCTTCTATATGCCAATGCACCTGCGACTTCCCACATCATAGCAGTGAAAACAATGGAGGGTACCTCAAACGATCGAGTTGGCTGCAGATGCGATACGAGGCCACAGGTCGGCGCACTCCTTGGCCACAGGGCCCGTGATTGCAGACCCTGCAAAAGCATGGGGCATATTGATTCAAATCCGAACCAAAATTGTGCTGCGCTAATCATCAAAAATCATAACTGCCGGAATGAAGTCTGGCAAGTATTGAGAATTGGACTGTATTTAAGCAACTTCACCTACTCCTCTGGCGATTTGAGAAGACATTCCCAGTACTCCTCTTGAGGAGCACCCCCGAATCTGAAGAATTTATTTCAATGCGTATGCTGCTTACAGGAGAACAAAGTTCAGTCATCCAATCATAATCACTGGGAACATAATTGATTGCTTTCAAACTGGGCCATGCATTGTTTGTGTTTTAGATGGTACTGCAAATCATCAAATCAGCTGAGGGAAATTGCCGAAAAAGGAAAAATGGTTGAAAAACCCTTGTACTGCACCTGAACAATTTTAATTGAGACAAAGTGGGGAAGAAAAGCCTCACCCTTCATCTCTCCCTTGGGGTTGACAATGACGCCGGCATTGTCCTCGAAATAGATGAACACGCCGTCCTTTCTCCTCCAGGGCTTCCGCTGCCTGATCACCACTGCCGGCATGACTGCACCACAGCCAAGCCCTCAAGTTCGGCCAATCTTTGCACTCTTGACCATGGCGAGGAATCTATTTAAAATTTGACCGGGGAAAGAGGGAAGAAAAGCTCCCCCAAGGACGGGAGGGAATGTGGGTAAACTCAAGTGTTGAGTCCTTGGGCTTCAATGGAGACTCCTGTTCTTGTCCTGGCAGACAACGCCAGCAGGCCTCCAGGACACTTGCAGCATCTCCTTGATCTTGCGCATGGAAGGCAGGAGAAAGGAGGAGGAGGGAAGCATAGTCAAGTGTTCACCCTACCCGTGCTCAACCAGTCAGTTTTCCAATCTTCCTTTGCTAGACAATCAGGCAAGCAGCTCTTTACTGACATATCTGCCACTGTGACAAATTTTCGACAATGCTTGGCCCCCAAGGATCCAAGAGCCCAAATGCTGTCGGGTGCAAGTGGGATTTCAACGGAAAGACAAACGAAGCTCACCCTTCTTCCTCAGGTCGGGCTTGCCCTTCTTGACGGTGGCCATCACCATGTCCCCGCACGCGGCCGAGGGCAGCCTGTTGAGGCGGGCGCCCCACCCCACCACGGAGATGACGTACAGGTTCTTGCCCCCCGTGTTGTCGGCGCAGTTCATGATGGCTCCCACTGGCAGGGCCAGCGACATGCGGAACTTGTTTCCGGCCGCTCCTCCGCGACCACGCTTGGACGCCATGGCTGCCTTTCTGCACCACACGGAACACAGGGGTTGGGAAGGGCTGGGATGAGGCCTGAGTGTAGTCTAATTATATAGCAGACCTAAGTTTGCTTCAAAGCTTGTCCTGAGCCTCTAAGTCCAGGAGACCAAGGAGACTAAGGAGGTCCGGGCCCGGTTTTGTTGGTACTCCAAATTGAGGCCTGGAGTCAGGATTGTAGCTTTCAAGCTGT
Organism: Chloroidium sp. JM; assembly: GCA_004335615.1. Classification (NCBI taxonomy): domain Eukaryota; kingdom Viridiplantae; phylum Chlorophyta; class Trebouxiophyceae; order Watanabeales; family Watanabeaceae; genus Chloroidium; species Chloroidium sp. JM. Next base: position 27,877 of record QAXI01000449.1, on the reverse strand, counting down.
TCCTTGGTGTCTGCCTTGGCTGACTCGTGATAAATCTCCACACTTTTGGTTGAAGAAGTGGACTCTTCTGCAAATTCCTTTCTTTCCCAACTTAAAGCTTGTCCTTTTCCAAAAGTTGAGTTGTTTGGCCACGTGAACGTTCTTTATGCGCTGTCATAAACGTGCCCAACGACTGTAATGAGGTTTAAGCGGAGCTCTGAGATGATGGTGATGCTTGTATCCTGCTTGACCAGATCTTGCTATTATCTATCAATAGGGTTATGGTGAGCCACTCAAAATCTTTGCAGAGCTTACACTACACTTGTGCTGCAAGTGCAATCAGGCAACCCACCACTAGGTGATGGACAGCCCTTGCAGTGCCTCACAAATCGGCTACGTAAGGCAGAACGGCAAGCCGAGGGTAAATTTATTTAGAGGATGAAGGCAAGCTCACCTAATGCGACGTACTCCACGCCGAAGAGGACGAGTATTTCCAGACGGCTGCTTGGTCTGATAACAGCCTGTCAACCTTGGCCATGCAAATTTCAACTTTCGGCAGTCCGGAATCCACAAGCGCCCTGATGCTCAGAAGTAGGGCCGCAAGGCTGGGTAGGCTTTGCTTAGACTCCAACCTTAAATGCGTATCTGAGCTTCCGGCGTGCGAGAAGGCTTTTTCATATAGATGTCTGAGTACGGCGCTTTCGCAACCTTCTTTCAGCAGTGATCAATGTTCGCATAGTCACAGTAGGACGGATTCATCATGTCAACCATCCCTCGGGTTTGCTGTCCGCGGGTTCAGTGGCCATGGCACTACAGCGGACGAGGACTCTGCGACAGTCAGAACCTACAGTGAAGATGGAACGTTCTCCGAGGAGAGTGCTGCCCCGATAGCAGAGAGTGCTGGTGAACACTTCCCTCAGCAGCTTTGCTCATCTCCTGTTCTACCTGGCTATCCAGTGCTTGCAGAGTCGGGCATCTGCATTTTGCAGCTCTGGTGTCTCAATTATGGAGCTCATCTTGAACCTTGCAGTTGCCAGTACCAATCGACTTGTCTCCCTCATGCTTGGCATTGGAGCAAAAGACACTATGGATTTTAAGTATGGGCACTGCGCAGTAGTATGTATCGAAAGCACCCCATGCCGTAGTCTCCACCAAAGCACACATTGGAATTTTAATGGATTGCAAATGCGCTGATGTTCTGAAGTCATTCCTAGTCATCTTCCGCTTCCAAAATGCACACAGCATAAATGTGGTAAATGCCACAATTTATTGGCACCATGTTTTCTTGCTTTGCCTCACCAGAAGCTAATTTTAACTCACAAAATCGTCAGAAAATGTGAAACCACCTCTGTCTAATGTTGGAAATATGTGCAGAGGTCGGGTTCTTCAGCCCTGATGCTATCACGGCAGCGGCAGAGACGTCAGCACTGGCGGAGGCCTGGGATGAGGCCTGGATCATCAACAGGACCTTTCAGTACCTCATACAATGGACCCACAATGCAACAGGCACCCAATGGTGAATTTCAGCCCCTGTTCTTAACTTCCTGACCGCTGGGAGGATTGCAAATGGGCTTGGCTCTTACTAGATTTCGAATTTGTGATTTGCTTTGATGGAGATCACTGGCAGAGACCAGCAAAGGGAGGGCTGAATTCATGAATTAGAACATCAAGCTGCAAACACTACTGCGGCGCATGATTACTCTGTTCTTCGGAAGCCACAAGCATTGGCATTGCTTCCTGGTTTGATTTGTGAGCAAGCCATCCATCAAAAAATATTCATAAGCCACGGGCCTCTGACCCATATTTCCCCCTCCGTAGCTCTGGGAGAAAGAGATGTGTTAAGGAGATGTGTTCCAATTAATTACTGGTGACAGTTTGCGCTTGTGGATTTGAATTGGTATGGACCATTACCCCTTTTCTCCTTCTCTCCTGCCTCCAACCCAATCATGACGAACCACGAAAAGAACTCTAATCTCCCTCCCCTTTCACCCCAACATGATCAAAGTGAGCTCTTTGCGTGCTGAGAAAGCCGCATGTACAGGTGGCAATCGATAGCCATGTGCACGGTGGTCGCAAGGCTCGCCATGACCCCCCTTGTCGTCAAACAAATGGGGAACATGGACAGAATGAAGGTGGGGCATCCTTCAAGTCTCTTTGTGCATCATCTGTGTGCGCCAGAGCTCTAGTTTCAAGATCGAGCTTTCCTTGGCAAATCCATTCACGCTGTACTGAGCAGTAAAGATTTTGTCAATGATAGCCACCTGTTTCAGAAATCAGCACATGCTGCTTGCTTTCTGCAACTCTAGATGTACTACAAAGGTCAATAAACGAGAATTCAAAGTTGCATTGCAGAAAGCCAAGCCAGAAATGGAGGCCCTTGTGGAGTGGTATAACCAGAAGAAAGATGTAAGTCCCCCTCGACTCATGACAGATGATGTTGCAACTGGCATTTCATTTGGAAATATGGTTCCCTCCATTAATCCCTTTCAAGTTTCTGTCCCTGAATGTATTTATTCCTTCATATGAATGCTGATGAGTAGTTTGTAATGAGGAAAGCATCAGGTATTCAGTTTTGAGAAGTCCCCATGCAAAACGCGGTTTACCTGAACCTTGACGACCAAATTCTGGCGCAGCTGGGTCTTGCCAAGGAGTATCAGCAAGAGTACACTGAAAGGCTGGCCGGCGTGTGGAAGAAATATGACTGCAACCCTATCAAGAGCATGCTGCCACTCTTCGGCCAGGCCCCCCTGTTCATCGGTTTCTTTGGTGCTCTTCGCAGCCTGGCTGGTGCTCAGGTTTTCCCCTCCCCACTTACACTCCTGTAGGCTTTTGGGGATATGATCAGCTTGTAGCTTCAATCAAGCTCAAAATCGCAATTCATTGGCAATCTACAGTCCTCCAGATTGAAGAAGCAGAATTGCTTTGTTCACCAATAAAGGTTATGTGCCTCTCTTTGAAGGATTTTTCGTCCGCCTGCAGGTCCCCTCGCTAGCCACAGGGGGTCCCAGCCCCCCGTTGCTGTATGAGTGGTTCCCCAATCTGCAGCCTGGGTTGTGGTCAGACTTAACGATCGCAGATCCGTACTACACCCTCCCAGTGTTGTCTGCATCCATCTTCATGCTGGCTGTGAAGCTCAACGCTGCTGACGGCATGCAGGTGCCCCTTCCCCCCTCCCCGCCCTTTGTTAGCCGTCTTTATCTCTGCTTGACATTCATGAAAGATGCTTGAGGCTGACTCATCTTGCTCTTTAACATGGAGGCTTCACTTGACTTTCGATTATTTCTCAGTAAAAATCCATATAAATGCAAGTTTTAGGGCTTACATCTGCGCTGCCCCCTGCCCTTGCCTTTCACCCCTGCACAGATGGAAAATCTGATATAAGATGTGAGAAGGCAAGATAACATGGACTATGTCATTCAATCTCGTTTCTCCAATCATACTTATTCATTTCAGGCACTCACCATTGAGTCTCTGATATGCAGGGGCAAGACGACAAGACCCTGGCGAGAATGAAGAAGTTCATGTACGGCATTGGTGTGATCATCATCCCCTTCACTGCAGGCATGCCTCAGGTCACTCTCTCCCCAATTGTTCTTTCCACCCCTCTCTCCCCGCCATATTGTGGCCGGCTCTGAGCAGAATCATTGGCACAGGAAGCCATTGTAAGTTGCTCCACGTCAAAGCCCACCTGAATCACCCCAAATTAAATAGGTGATTGCCAGTGCAGCGGTCGAATAGCTACGAAATTTGTTGATCTCGGCGCACAGATCTGCAACACATTGTCCAGGCTTATCACTTGCCCAGTGAGAAGTGGTTGAACGCAATAGGCAAAAGTAAGATGCATACTTGTCCTGTGCATCTGGTTCTCTCAATACATACTTTGAACAAGGCAAATCAGTCAGCATTGCACCTTCACACAAGCGTCCTTCTGCTTGCACTAGTGTTTCATAGCCAGAAACAGCAATGTGCAAGCACAATCCAACAAGGCCATGGTTTGCAGAGTGTATTCTGCTACTGGATTACCTCAAACATCTACTCCCTCGCCCAGAGTGCAGGTACTACACCCTGCCCCCTCCCCCAAACCCTCCTCCCCACCACCACCAGAGCCTTTCCAGCACTTCTTCACAATCAGCAATCAGCAAGCCACCGGCATACTTTTCTCTCCGTGAAATCACAATCCGCATCTCGTATTGCAGGCAGGAAGATGATATCTCCCATGGGAAGTCATGTGGATATCATTTATGAATTACTGGCCATTTTGAACCAAGATCCTCATCCTGAAAGATCATTATTCCATGTAGCTTGGAATTTCCTGCACTGCAATCATCTGGAAAGATTGTCTAGTCTGCACATCCTATGCTGCCTTTGCATTCAGCAAGCTCATGTTCCATTCTGCATCCCTCTGCAAGGACATTTGACCTCAGCCTCAACAGCGAGCGTCATCCTGCAAAAGACAGGAGCACCCTTTGCGGTGCAGTTTTCCGAGTCCAGGGGACTTAGCAGGGGTGAGTAGCTTGTCTGGCTGGTCCTCAGGAACAGAGGAAACCTGCTCATCCCTTTCACGCCCAACGGTCATTGGTAAATTTTAAATTGAGTTATTTATTATGCAGTTTTCAGAGTCCAGGGCGTGCGCCGTGTGCTTAGGCTGCCCTCCCTCACAGCAGCCAAGCAGTCGAAGGCTGCAAACGTGGAAGCTGTGGTAAAGGCAGCTGAGGCGGCTGGGAAGCCCGTCAAAACCTACTCCACGCCACCCAACAGGTGAACCACAACTTCACAGGAAAGGTTTACTATTACAGGTTGTTATACCCCTCATGAGAGTGATTGTCCTTCCAGAAGTGAGCTTTTGACCTCTTTCCTTTTGCGAGGATGGTGGAATTGGCTCTTCAATTTTTCCTATGATGGCTGCCTCACCTGCAGCTGCAGATGAGCCCATTCAGGGACATTCAATATCGAAACTTAGCAAAAGGTGGGATCTATGGTGCAACATACCATCCGCATCATTATCAATAGGACAGTTTGTCGTCATATCTGCTGCATGTAGGCCACCCACACACACTGTGTGTGTATCTGGAGGACTTCCCCGAACCACATGGATTGGGGTCAATAATTCTTGCGCTCAATCCTCTCAAAATTCTGGCAATTTCAAGAGCTGACGGCAGTTGCATGGACAGGCACACCCCTGCCGCCCTGCCCTCTGCCAGGGAGAGGCCAAGCCCCAGCGGGAAGCCAGTCGTCTCCGTGACGCCGCCGAAACGGACGAAGGCTGCCAAGGGGCCAGTGGAGGATGATAAGCGGAATGGGAGGCGAGGAAAGTCAGGAGCACCAAAGAAAGCTGGGGCTGGGGGAATCAGGCCATGGAACAGCTAGCGTATGCCCTTGCTGTCTGCATGATGGCTGGGTCACCGTTCTCTCTCGCAGAACACCACCACTGTAGATTGAGAGTGCATTCCTCACCCTTTTTTGCAACTTTTACTCCCGCATTCTCCTTCATTTTCGGGATCCAGATGTGACATGTTTTTTCATCCAGTCTCAAATTGAAGTTGGCATGCATTCATGGCACCAGTGAGTACTGTGGTGCAGTGCCTCCTTATCAGCTCTTCCGCAGGCGACCTCTTGGGCAAGACATGGGTGCCGTGCTCTCAAGGCGGCTGGGTATGGGACGCATGCAGAATGACATTTCAACAGCTGTCGGATATACCTTAGGAGAGTGGTGCATGTTACATGTGCCCCCATGCATAACGTGCGAAACTTGATAGTCTCACCCAAACGCAATCCATGGAACGCTGAAGAATGTAGCACTGTACTGACGGAGTATATTGACCAGAGGGAAGCTGAAGAATGATGCCACAACGTCATTGTGACGTTTTCATGAACCCTTATTTGGGCTTGAACTGCGAGTCTATTTGGCAGATCATCTAAATGTGTTCAAAGCAGTTTCCAGGCATGCATGCACGTGCATGCCTGGAATAATATCTGAAGCAAGAATAGTCTGCTTCCTGGCAGAATTCCAGCCACTTGTACCAACATGGATGTTTTGCATAATCACAGGGGTCATGGGTGAATTAAGCCCATGAAACCGACCAAATGGGCTGTACTGGCAGAAACTATTAAATTAATGGACATAGACTACAGGTCAAATACCATAATATAATCCCTTATTCTAAAGGATTCTAGGAAGATTGCTTAGCAGGGCCATGTTTACGTTTCTTGGACCGATTGTTGCACATTGGGCAGCCACTTCCGTACAATGCACGTCTACTGACTTTTGCTTGCCAGATGTGTTCTGGGTTGTCTCTGCAGCGCCACCAGGCCTCATACCTACTTCCCAAGGTGACCTCCTCGGCTGACTTTTCGTTCCACTCAGCAAACCACTCTTCTGCCAGGTCTGGCCACCCAAAAGACAGCAGAGGATGCTTCAGCCTTCTACCTTTTGAATGAGCTATAGCACAGTTGGGACAGTCAGTATTGTAGTAATACCTATCGTTGCAGGTAGCTTCAGATGATGCATCGCCCTGTGAGCACTTCCACTTGTACTTTCTGTGACTGTTTCTGGCCACCTGGGAGGCCGGGGGACTGCTGGGGTGCCACTCCCTGGATGTCTGTCATCAGCCGCCACAGACTGGCACTCGCAGAAGCGGCCGCCCTTGCTCTCACAGAACGGGCAGACTATGTGTCCTCCATTTTTGGTCAGATCACATGGCTCAGCGCTCCTCTCATGCTGTCTCCCGCACCCATGCTTGCAGCCTGGGCAGCGCAGCCAGACGCTTTTGTCGCTCCTGTGGGAGAAATCTGCCAGCTGCTTGCCCTGGTTGCGTGTGGGGTGCCACATGCGCTGGATGGCCTCGCAGTCTGGGTGTGCCAGCGTCTTCTTGCCATCAGGAGCACCTGCATATGCGCCGAGCTATTTTGAGACGGTGAGTGGCTTCTGGAACTTCGTGTCAGTCTGGTTTGCATGTGACCTTGAAGCATGTTGAGGTCTGTTCAACTGACAAACAATGCTGAAATATGCGTGAGCATCAAAAGGTCCATCTGGTAGGGATGCAGTTCCAAAGCGTTCGACGTCACCATGGGGACCATCATCAGCTGGTGCTGCAGCGCGGCAGAGAAACTGCCAGCGACAGGCAGACAGCCCATCCTCTGGCCTACAAGAATGGAAAATGGATTGCGCATGTAGCACGCAAGGCAGACAGGTCAGGGAAGACGGAGGAAGTATCAAATTTTGAGATCCCATGAATTTCCTACTCCTCGTTGTGTGCCTGTACTTGTCTTGCTTTGACCAACACATCAGGTGAGTTTGATCTCGTCCTTGCAGCAAGGCTTGAGCACATTCCGATCTCATATGGGCCCACGAATGGACATCTTCCTACCTTTCTGAGGCAAGGAGCAGCCTGACTTGCTCAGGCATCGGCGAGGACATGTCCAATAAATTGGATTGGCAGGCCGAAAATAATCCTTCCGAGACAGCAAATCTTATGCAAGCAGCGGAAACATGTTCCTGAGTTTTACTGTTGCGTTCTCACTAGCTACAGGCCTACGAAGGAACTAACGCCTTCCCTCCCATGATGACAAATCCCGGAGTCCTCAAAGGGGAGCTGGCCGGTATGCCCGAAGAAAGAATGATGAACCTCACACATTCTCCTGCACAGCTTTGTCCTGTAAAATGATACCTCATACAGCAACTATCAATCTGATATGTGCCTGCCAAGCCCCTAGAGATTGCACTTACAAGACTAAGCATGTCTTCTTTGGCCAGCATATTTACCCTCCCTGGATAGCCAAATGGAATAATTGGTAATTATGGAGCAATGAATAGGACAGTCTGGTTTCTTTTGCCTAATCCTGCCCGAGTCCCTCGGAGTTTTTTTTTCTTTCTTGCTCACATCAGAGGTCAAAATGTCTTCATCCTCCACACAATTGGTCCCAGACTTGAGCAAGGAGAGAGTCTTAAGACCATGGCCACTCTGCCGCCCTTGTATGATTCTATGCAGCCTGCCACAAAGGGTCAGTTCCAATACGCTTACAGGCCCCTAATCCTCATCAACCACTTGCCTCGTACAGGTGACTGGAGGACGTGGTACAAGCAGAAGAATGACATTTCCTGGCAACGAACGGCTTACACTTGACCATTGTCCACCCACAGCCCTCAAGATAAGCATAGCATAAATAGACTGCGGCTTCCACCGCTACAAAATACAGGACATTTGGCTGAAGGACGCAGGCCACAATTCCCTGAAACGGATGCATGGCCCGATTTGTTGTGTGAGATTTCATTTCCAAAATCCTGTCAAAGCAAAGTATCTTCGAACTTTGCAAGGAAAGTGAAGGGTGATGACATATGGCAGGAAAGCAGTGTCATGTTGCAAAAGCTGGACCATTTTGGAGTCCAGTTGCCTAAAACGCAAATTGACTCAAGCTTCTGATTTCTGACGTGCAAAGCTTTAAGCCACGATGGCCTTAGCCACCAGTCAAATCAGCACACCAGAGAAGACTCTGCAGCTACATTGATGCCCCTGCCAGTCCTTCTTTAGTGTCTGTAGAGGCAGACCAAACACTCCAATGCATACCCGCCCCTACAGACATTGTCAAAAGGCTAGCCCTGGTCCCCCAGGCCGGAGGGCTTGGGGCGAGGGGCCTTGCCGCGCCAGTACACCCTGAGGGGAGAGCCCGGGAAGCCGATGTTGGTGCGCAGCTGCCGGGCCACGTACCGCCGGTAGTCCTCCCCGAACAGGTCCGGGTCGTTCACGAAGAAAACGAAGGTGGGTGGACGCACCGCAGCCTGGAACACAAGGACCACAGTCTGGACCTCTTAAGTGCACAATGAGGTGCGGGCAAAGAGCAAAGCTTGTTGAGACAAGAAGATGTGAGACATCAATGGGTCGAGAATCCTTGGGAGGCCAGCAAATATAGATTCAAGGCCATTGAGATTCCTCATGAGCACCTTTGCGAGGTAGGAGAATGCGGTTGTGTGCGTTTTAGGCAGGCAAAGACATCAAGGAAATGTGTAGGCAGGCTCTTGATTGATTTCCTCTCGCTATTTCTGCCTCACAGGGAATAGAGTGACACAACAGGCCACTCCTCTGCACATGACCTGGAGGTGCAATGCATTTCCACTCTAATTAAAAAGACATGGCACTCTCACCTGAGTTGCGTAGTAGATCTTGCCCTTCTTCCCAGACTTGGCCACAGGGGGTGACCTCCAGTTCAGGGTCTCGCGCACCACCTGCAGCATAGATAACTTGTTCTCAGGGCTGCCCCCTATGGCTCTCAATTCAAGATTCTGGGCTCTCCATCCGCATCTTAATAGCCTGAGCAGGTGAAAGCAGTATGTACCTGCAAGATTTTGTGTCGAGGGAAGGGTGTGTCACCATGTTGAGGGTCGCAGTGCTGACACGCCGAGAGTGCTCCTCCCCGGCTGCAGAGACGGCCTCCAAAATCTTGCCCACCCTTTGACCTGCAAGACCAGCTATTGATTAAAGGCAGATACCGCTCACAAATATCGAAACTTGCAATCCCCTGCCATCTTCATATGAATGGAGGCTCTTCGTTTAAGATCTGTCAGCGAACAGATCTGATCATATGATCTCATGCAACAGACACAGCAACCAAAAATCCTTCGCCCCTAGACTTCCTTGCATAGCAGGCTGCTTGTTGTTGACGAGTCAAGCACAACCCTGCCAAGCAGAACTCGGTGATGGGGAAGTTTCGTTCTCCCCTCACCACTGAGGGCGCTGGTGAAGACGACAGTTGCCCAGTCAATCGGGCGCAGCGAGGCCAGGATCTCCTTCTGGTAGGTCACCAGGGTGTGCGTGTCCTTCTGAGGCACGGCGTCCCACTTGTTCACCACCACCACCGCCGCGCGGCCCTCCGCTGCGATCAGCTCCGACAGCCGGAAATCCTGCTGAGTCACCACGAAGCGGCCATCCACCGTGCAGTCCACGGCATCCAGCACAAGCACGGCCACCTGCAAACTTTCAAGCTTTTGTCTTGCGAGTCAATTGTTTGGGCCATGAGATCGACCAAGCTGAAAGGTGAAAACGTGAGTGGCACATCTCTGCTCAGGCAACAGTAGATTTTGAACGCAGGAGCAACAAATTTATGCATGTTTGTGGGTGGAGGAGGATAAATAGGGTGGTAGAGGAGGGCAAGGTTCAGAGTATCATCTCAGATGCAACAAGTGGACCAAGAGGATGATTGCGCTGCAATGTGCACATGTGAGTATCGCATTTCCTGTACGTAGATCAGAAAGCTACATATCTTTCGTGCAGAAGTAATAAATTTGTGCGTCATAGTGGGCGGAGAGAGAAGTAAGTCCTGGAGGAGGAAGGAGGGGGGGAGAGGGGGGTGGAGCGGGGAAGGGGGACAATGGCCCACCTGAGATCTGCGAACAGCCTGGATGGCCCGCTGCACCGAGAGGGGCTCCGCGCCGTCCCGGGAGTCGGTGACGGCGGCGCGCTTGCGGATGCCGGCGGTGTCGATGATGTTGAAGACCTGCCCGCTGGGAGCCACCACCTCCATGTCCACCGCGTCCCTGGTGGTGCCGCTCACCGCACTGACTGCACAATGTCCACAGAATTTGTACCTCTCTCAAGCTTCTTGACTCTTCTTATTGAAGGGGAGGGGAAAGGGGAGAAGGAGGAAGGGAGCTTGGCTCTAGTTGTGAATCATTTGGTCTAGCATAATATACTGATGGCCAGAACTGCAGACCAGGATGTCCTTGCTTATTGTCATCTGTATGGCAATGGTCAGGTACAAAATTCAGTAGGCTCCCGTTGTGAATGGGTTTCAAACAGTTGGAAACTGCTCTGAGCCCGCTTCAAAATATAAACACTTGTACAGTACGGTAGTCGGTTTTTGTCCTCATTTGCACAAAGGATAGGTCAACCTTTGAGCCAAAGAAGACGTTCAGTAGACTGCCCATGCCCTCGCCTCTCCCCCCAACCCACCCCTCCCCCTCCTCATTGACTGCAGGTCCCCTCAATTTCTGTGCATGGGTACTCTACATCCTGATGGACAAAAAATTTCGCATGGGTGGCGATGGAAGGAGAAGGAGGGTTGATCCCACCTATGGAGCGCTCCGAGCCCACCAGGGCATTCAGCAGGCTGCTCTTGCCCACGTTGGGGCGGCCGATGATGGCCATGGCCAGGGGGGGCTCCCGTGGGGGCGCCTCTCTGCCCTCTGTCCTGATCCTGGGCAGCGTGGCCACCAGCCGGTCCAGCAGGTCGCCCGACCCGGAGCCACTGATCGCCGAGACGGGCGTGGGCTCCAGCCCTGTGGCCCAGAAATCTGCCGCCTGCGCATGTGAGGTCTGGCTGTTGCAGACTGGGATTGAGAGCTTGGAAGGGGGGTACAGGTGGAGAGGGAAAGCAAGTTTGTGTCTTTGCTTACCGCTGGTGAGGGCCTGTGGTGCTCAAGGGCTCTACCTGTTACACGTTGTATAAAGCTAAGATGGAGGGGAGAAGAGGAGGTGGGAGGAGATCTGTGTGCTCCTTCAACGTTCGTGAGCGAAGGGATTTGGTGGAATGCATGGCGGGTTTGGCCGTTATATGCTGGTCATGGAACCTGGAAGGCGGGACAGCATTCCACTCCAAACTGATCGAGCAGGAGTGGATTGAGGACCAGGAGCAGACAGCTTGGACTCTGGTCATTTTGCTTTGCCAGAGCTATAAGTGCAAAAACAGGTACTGATTGGGGGTGGAAGGGCTTTCACCTGGGTGTCAGCTACCCTCAGATTCTCACATTTGTTGACAGCGAGCGTCACTGGCTTCCTCGGGTGCCTGCATGACTTCAAACCGTCAGCCAGCCACAGGCCAGGGAGTCAGATGATTCTGGCCTCATCAATCGCGCTATCTTTTAGAGGATCCCCCTTGAGGACACTCAGATCAACAAGCAATGATGTCCTTGCATATGCACGATATGGCTTCTGAACTTCAAACAGTATGGCATCTCCATGTCTGGAGGCGCATCAAATCCCACCCTTACAGAGATGCTGAATCAAATTTGCTTTGATACCCAATTCCAGAGGCCCTTGAATGTCTGATGTAGGCAATTTCACGACTTGAAGCAAACATTCAAAATATATAGCATGTGGCGTCAGCAGAAGAACAAGCAGCAGCGATACCTGCGTCGCAGCCAGGATACGATTTCCTCATCCGAGGCAGTCAATCCCTGCTGTCCGTCCGTCACCAGCAGTATGCTGTCGGCTTCCGCTACCCCCGCAGCCGCCTGCCTCTCCACCGCCTACAAATCCACATTCTTCTCTATCAGAATTTTTCCTTCATACGCCAGGCTATCGAAACAAATTAGCAGTTTCAGCTCTGCTCAATTTGGCATCCTGCTTCTGATAAGATGAGGTGAAAGAGGAACATGCAGGCGTGATTCAAAGAGGCAGGGGATAGGCAAGAGGTACTGATTGATGTGGGTGCTTTGATGGGACAGCAGGGCAGATCCATGCATCACAGGAGGAGAGACTTCACTCAAAATTTCTTGCACAGCCGTTTCTTGTCACACAGTAGCTTGACAATTTTACTCCAAGTTGAAGGTGGTGGTGTGTGTGTG
>QAXI01000448.1:245050-255270 GCA_004335615.1 Chloroidium sp. JM | reverse complement strand
GTCTTCCCCTGGCCCTTTCAGAGTCGTCTTCCTGAACTGTCATCTTCTGTTTCAAACAATCTCTGCATTTATATCAAGAGACTCAGGCAAGGGATGCTCACCCGCACCTTCCGATTCCCTCCTCTCTTCTCAGGCAACCCCATTCACATTTCCTTTTATGTTTTCTGTAGGAATCTGAGGCGATTCTGCTCCTTCATTCGGCCCATGCTTCCATATGACCCTACACCTGTAAGCATCTCTCACCGTTTGGATGGTCGATACCACCGCTCAATCTCTGTGTCTCTGCCCCTTTCTTTTTGTCCCTTTGCTTAGCTTCTTTGATGGTGCTGCACAAGCTGCAATCAACTTTCAGAGCTCTGAACTGATTGCTGAGCGCACCTGTGTGCATGCCAGTCGCACTTGCACAAATGTCCAAAAGCGCACCCCATCCTTCCACCTACCCCACCCCAGCCTTGAGTGCAGATGCTGGACGAAATGAGCAGCACGGTTTGGAAGGAGTATGACTTTCGGCGGGAGGCCAGACTTATGGGGACTGTGGCAAAAAGACTTCAAATCGACAGCCTCGCCGTGCAAATTCCACGGCCCCTGATCCAGCTGACCACGCCTGGACTCCTGGTCATGGAGCAGATGTCGGGTACATCGCCTATCTCAATGTAAAGTTGTATGGTGTGTCCATGAATCTGATGTGGTCTTTCATTTGCTCCCACCTTACTCCTTCCCACCTGCCATTCTCCATACTGCACTGTAGGTTCAGGAAAGGCTATGCATAATCGCCAAGTGCCAAACTTACCTCATTTGTTGCTGTGCGGATATTTTGTGCGAGATGCTCTAGAGGTAGGGCTGATGAGTGTGCGAAGTGATGAGATCCTTGTATAGAAAGGAGATTCAAGGTACTCCTGAAAATAATGGAACTTTATTGACCCAGCTGCAAGACGGTATATGAGGAGAAGCCGTCCGAGAGCAAGTGATGGTTCGTCTTCCCTGCTCGAGAACTTGTGGCTGCTAGCAAGATCCATTGATTATCACTTAATTGCTTTGGTCATTAGGGAAAGCCAAAGTCACTCTCGTGCAAAGCACACCTGAGGGACTGATTTTGCCACATAGCTGGAAAAGTGAGAGTGATTGACTGCAGGCTTGCCCCTGTCCAAGATTCTGCAGAGCGACGACCCCAAAGGCAGAGCAGCGGCGGCTGCGGCCATGCCTGTACTGATAGAGGCCTATGGAAGGATGATGTTCAGGGATGGCCTGTTCCATGTATGCTCCTCAACCCTTTCTTTACCTAGGGCTGTTTCTTACAGCCCTAATTGCTTCCCACTACCTTTACCAGAATGGACGAGGCATACGGGTGACTTGTCAGCATCAGTTGTTGGGAGAAGGGGCATTTCAAGGAAGGCTGTATTTTGCCACTTTCGAAGGTAATTTTGGGGGATATCTCATCATCAAAGCGGCCAATGACCTGCTGCTTATGCCCTTCTTGCAGGCGGACCCCCATGCTGGAAATCTCATGCTTTCCAAGGTATCCCCCCTCTCCACCCCTTCCCCCAAACTTTGCCTGTGAATTGCAAGCTACTGCTGTGAACCCTCAACATAGCACGATGGCCAGAAATCATTCAAGCAATTAGTAAAGAAGCTGGCAAGATAGTGGGCTCATTTCTGATGCATACAGGACTCGGAAGGAGCACCCCAAATCGTGCTGCTCGACTTTGGGCAGTGCAAGGCCCTGCCTGCAAAGCGCTTGAGAGCTCTGGCCCGGGTGGTGATCGCCCTTGACGGCGGTCAGCTGCTTCCAATCGCCCTGGCCATGAGCGGGTTCGGCATGGACTTCACGGTGCCGGAGGGGGTAGACGACCCCCTCCGGCTTATCAGTATAATTGCCTACATCTGCTTTGACACCAGGTGCCTTGTATCTCACCCCTCACAAGGTGTGACTGTGCTTGGTGCAAGTGCAAATTTAGCAATGGAAGAATGGGAAGGGAACTTCATTTCCAAAACACAGAGTGATTCGAGGGGTGAAGGAAATGTGGAGGCCGGATTCAAAGAAACAAAGGCTTCCAAACAATCGTTCAGATCTGGATGGGGCGAGTACCTGTCAATGATGGTGAAAAACTGGGAGAGGCGAGGCAGGCATGGGTGACTATGAACGCTCAAAACCCCCCACCCCCTTCTTATATGCTCACTTGTGGATGAGGTTGCTGATATCATTATGAAGCCTGATGTTGTGCAGGGCGCTGCTAGAGGCAAGGACCAATCCCCTCGCGGATGATGCCATCATCAAGAGGATCCCACTGAAGCAGGCTCCAGAGGACCTGTTCTGCATCGGCCGCACCATCATGCTGCTGCGGGGGCTGTGTTTTGCGCTTGACTTGGACATCCAGGTGGGTCCAATCTCCCATGGGCCCTATCTCGGGATGCCAGCCATAGGCAGGCTTGTTCTAATTACAAATTTTCCCTCAAAATCAAAGCGAACAAATTGATATGTTTATGCGGGAAACGCAAAGGCCTGTCTCCTCAGTCAATCACCAATGGGCCCTGCTGAATCAACAGAGAAGACGGCAGTAGCTACTAGAGTGGGAGTTGGAGTTTATTCCATATCTAGTCTGGTGTGTCTGATCGATATCGGGTCTGGCGAGGGAAGATGGTCTGTCCAAGGGTTGGCATAAACCAACTCAACGATCCTGGCGTTGTAAGTCCTCGCCACCTCACACTCTCGTCCCCTGAGGGATGTTGGCATCCCTGACTGAGAGAGATCTTGGCATTGCAGAGTGCGAAGATCTGGAGGCAATTTGCAGAGGCTGCCCTCCAGAACCCAGATCTAGAGCGACTGGCAGAGATAAATGAGGCCCTTGACATCGGAGAAGAGACCAGATAGCAACAGCAATAAGTGGGCACATATATCAGCAGCCTTTGGCTGATGCAAGGTACGCAGCAATGACTGTCCCTATGACCTATTGACAAGGAATGCTTTGTTGCTTTGATGACAAACTTTGCAGCTCATCATTCTGCACTTATGCAGGTCATAGTATGAAACAATGTGCAAGCGATCACTGGTCTATTCATTCTCTTGCCACCAAACCAAATTCTGCCATCAAATAGCAGACAAAGTCGGTGGTCTCAGAAATCTTCGTGTGCTTTTCGTGCATTGTGAGAACCTTGAAGTGTTCAAGAGCTGATTTTGGGGACAACAGCGTCCCCATTCAGACCCCCATTTTCCATGATTCCAGGGTGTCCAAAGCAGAATCTTTCCGAGAATCCTCCATACATGCTTACAAAGCAGCACAGAGGGGCGAATGAGAATGAAGGAAAGATTCGACGATAGTGAGCAGTATCGAGGGGCGAGGATGGTGCCGAGTAACTCGGCATTGATGTTCGACCTGTCCATAGACCAGGTGGGCTCTGCTCTTCCTATTCAATCATCAACGGATATGACCTCTTGACATGTGTTGCCGCACGGGCATAGCTCAGCCGAATCGGAGGATTCAGCAGAGCGCGTGCGAGCCACGGAGGCCACCCTCAGTCACATCCGTGACTCGGAGACGGCGTAGAATTATGTTGAATGAATAGACTGTTCCGTAACAGTTGCTGGAGACGGTTTTGCGAAGAGAAGTTTTAGACACGGGATCACATTCATCTCAAGTTCACCATGCACTGGCCCGAAGCCGCCATCTCATTCAATTGAAGAGTAATGAATGCAGGACGAGGAGCACACGCCACCGCTGCGCTTTTCAGATGCCTGGCTTACGGTGAAATCGATAGCAGCTCCCACGACTCGCTTTGAGTCCCGG
The DNA here is from genome assembly GCA_004335615.1 of Chloroidium sp. JM. NCBI lineage: Eukaryota > Viridiplantae > Chlorophyta > Trebouxiophyceae > Watanabeales > Watanabeaceae > Chloroidium > Chloroidium sp. JM. Next base: position 251,488 of record QAXI01000448.1, on the reverse strand, counting down.
GTACGTTTTTACATTCTGTTTACAGTATGAATGAGAAAGCGCTCAGAAGAAACTGTAATGTTAACAACAACGATTCAAAAAGCCCGATTTTTGTCTTTCTGGGCGCCATGCTGACTGTGCATGTTTCACTGTTCAAACAACAGAAGTTCTCTGCTGCAGTTGCTGGATGATGTGAGGTACTACAAGAGGGAGCTGCTGAGAGATGAGGGGCAGGTGGGTGACTGCTCCACAACAAGCGAATTTCCACGCTGGCGAGTGCAAGCATGAAAGCATTCTGGAGTGACATGCAAATGGGTTGGTAGGTCCTTCGAGGCATTGGGGCAGCAATCCCCCGAAATCTATGGTGTTCAGAAGCCTTCCAGGGACAAAAAGGTGCAAGCAGAGTACCGCATGCAGGTCGACATCGTGGTGTTGGCTTCACAATTGGCGACGGTGGGGTACAGGGTGGCCATTCGCACGGCCATGGGGGGCGGCAGCGGGCAGCGCTGCTTCAGGAACCTGTGCTACGAGTTCCTGCTCGTGTCCAGCTTCGACCCGAACGCTGTCCAGTACGTGGTGGACCCCAAGTTCAGGTAAATCCTATGGCTGGCCTTTCCTTCAAGGTCGAAGTTGGAGAGAAGGGGTTGCAGGAGGGTGGAGAGAAGAACTGGCAGAAGGGTGGGGAGAAGGGGGGCAGAGATTGTAGCAGCTCATCTGGCTTTGATTGCAGCAGCTCATCTGGCTATCTCTTCATCATGCGATTTTCTTAGAGGTTTGCCCATCCAGGTCTCAGGTGCTAGTCTGTAGGTCAGACAGTTTGATATTGAAGTGATCAATTGCCACAGGGAAAAGGAGGGGTACCTGTGGAGATGGGAACAAAGGTCCCATTGATTTTGGCTTGGCCTCCAAAGATGGCGGATCTGATGGTGGTCTAGAAGGGGTTGAAGCTAGCGATGCTTTTGGAGTAGGGGAGTATGGACAAACGCCCTTTGAAGGGTCAAAGCTGGCAGTCACACCGCTGTGCGCCCGCAGGGAGCAATTTGCGATCTCGCAGAGCACGCGGGAGTATGAGAAGCTGCTGAGCCTGGTGCCGAGCGAGTTTGTGGGCACGCCGGCGCGCCTCAAGCCGCTGGTGAAGCTGCTGTGCCTGGAGATGGAGCAGACCTTCCAGGAGCGGGGGCTCACCTGGCCTCCGTGGAGGCAGGCCGAGAGCATGATCAGCAAGTGGCTGCCGGCAAAGGTACCACCTTGCTCTTCTGGGGGATTGGTCGGGTATCAGTGTGGGTCCTCGCTTGAAACGCATTATTCGCCTGTGCATGTCGTTCACGGGGATGATGTGTTGGGATGGCAAGCAGATGATTGGTCTTAATTCGATGGGGAGCAGCAGGCCAGTAAGCGCTAGTCTTGGATAGGAGGTGCAGCTGGGTCACCGCAGCATCTGTGCCGAAATGGTCATCACAGGAGGGTTTCACCATAGTTGAAGAATTCGCTGAAGGCAAATCCTCCACTGCACTGGTGGGGCTGGGTATCGCTCCATCCACAGCATTTGACAAATGGAGAATATCAAGACACGACTAGGAATGCACAAGACCTTCCCCTTCCTACACTAAGCCTCAGCTATTATAGCTTCCTGATCTCACAGTTTTCGCTCACCGTCATAATGCTGCAGTCGCGTGACATGCACGTAGCGTCGCCCTCCAGCAGCCCCAAGGCTGGCGATGTGGAGGGCAGGTCGCCCACCGGCCCCCTCAGCTTCTGCAGCAGCCGCTCCTCCTCACTGGGCAGCGACTCTCCGGACCGCCTGCAGGATTTCCCCAACTTCACCGCGCAGGTGCACAATTTCCCATCTCCAGTTGCAATAGCGCATGTATGACCACAACCCTGTCCTGCGCTCATCGTTATCCTTGACTCACGTCCCTCGACTGCTTGTTCCCAGTATCTTGGTTGGTGGAAGCAGCCAGTTGCGTGTGCCAATCCAACTCAAGACCATCCTGCACTGCCTCGCTGTGTCAACTTTCGGGTTTGAGCAGCATATCACCCACTTGTCACAGCACACGTGAGCTTGACGAATGGGGGGGGGGGGGGGAAATAAAGGCTGATCTGAGGCTTCCTGGCTGCAGGCGAAGCCGAAGAGGATCCAGACGGGTTTCTGCCCTGCGGAGCCAATGCAGCCCCCCAGGCCCAAGCTGGTGCTCCCGGGGAAGCCGGCCCTCAAGAGTCAGCCATCACAGCTCTTGCTTCGTGCCTCAGGTGACCCTCCCTGCTGCTACATGCTTGATCTTGCCTCCTCATACGACATCACTGCAATTGCACCTGCACCTTGCCCCATGCTTGAGTCTCACACTTGGCGAATGGAAATCGGGGTCAGGGTACACTTTGGGCCTTGAAGTTAAGGGCTCAGACTGTCTCCCCTGCCCCCTTTGCATGCAATTCTGCCATTGCAGGCGATCTGATGATAAAAGTGCTGATTTCCAGCGGCCTGCAGGATTGAGGCAGGGCCGGAGCGAGGAGGCTGATCTGGCATGGCAGCCCAACATCAGGAAGGTCAAAATGGTGGGCGCCACCTGATGGGGGCAGGAGGAGGATGCGAGCACAATTTGAAGAGACTGACACTTAGATGCAAGGAAAGAGCAGCCCGTGATGGCTTTAGATTTAGAGCGGCAGTAGTAAGCCGGGGATTCCAAGGACCCTGCATTCCTTTGGCATTGCCCACCGAGATACGCGCGCATCGAGCGTGCGTCGGGCGGGCAATGCAACCGGAGATTGGTTTACAGTTCAGCAGTGTGGTAGTGTGAAGAGCGGTCTCATACCTTCAGCAAGTGGAGCACCATTGCTAGCATGAGCAGAGAGGCCTCCTTTCAACCTATGGCAGGGAGAAAGGGGAGGGCTGCGAATGCGGCCCTGCCTGTGCCTTTGAAGAATTTGCCAAATTTTGCCACTAGGGCAGTTACTGTCGGATACTATCCAACGAATGAGTTGCAGAAGAATGGGTCGGTGGTATCTGGAGATCCCCAACCCAGATTTTGAGCTGCTTCTCTGCTGTGAATTCAAAAAAAAAAAGAGTCGATTTGATCGCTCCCTGCTGTTTGAACAGTTGTGCCTTGTGGCAGACAGAATCTCCGTTTTTGAACCCCCAGTGTACGGCCAGAAACTCAGCATGGTAGTTTGCTTCCTGATCATCTTCTGCTATTATGTTCCTGCCAGCTTTGCCCGCATGATTTGTGTGAACCTCCAGAGCGAGTGATTGCCTTTTGCATTGGTGAGATGCTCTTGAAAGAGCTGTGAAGCTCTATCTGTAACAGTAGATAGAATTCTGCTTTCCATTTTCAGCATCTCCAGTATGTCGGTGGAGAAATCCCGATCTACTCATTCATTTCCTGCCTGCACATGTGAGCGAGTGGGACTCTGGGACTGTGCAATTGTTATATACACCAAGAACCAGATGTCTCGGAACAGGCTGCATCAGATCCCGACCATCTAAACCACACAATTTAAGCTGTGCCAAGACACAGGTCCTACCTGAATTCACCTCTCTTGCTCTCATTCCTTGGGCACTCCCCGATGCCTCCTACATCCAGGGTGCAATGTATCACATTATACCATCCACAAACGGAATCGCAGTATACATTGAGCTCTCACAAATTCCGCTTGCCCTAGGATGGAGATGACGCAGCCACTTGAGCTTTTGCATCCTCCCATCACAAGTTTCTACGAGTCTACTGCCTGTTATGGCCATTCACGAACCACCTAATATTCTCAGCATTCAACACCCGAGACTCAGCTTGCGACGTGAAGACCAGCACTGTGCATCTGCCTCTCAGCCTGCAGAACCCTGGCCTCCGCTTGCTGCCCCATCAGCTGCTCAGTGTGCTCCTTGAGGTGCGCAATTTCAGCCTCCATGTCATGAATCTTGGGCCAGGGCTCATCCAGCTCCTTGTTCCTGCTGTCGCTGTGTACTCATGTGGCCCATGAAATCAAAGGCATTCTCTCTCATCATGCTCTACTGTCCATCACATGTGTAGCGAGCACCTCCAATGCCAAGTGGATCATTTGCTCTAGCTCTTCCAAGCTAAAGGGTCATGAGACCTCCTGCAATGGGTATCGCTGCCATGTGCCTGGAGCACTTCATGGCATCTTTGCACTCCATAGCTGGTATGTGACAAATGCGATCGCAGCAGATTGTGTACTCCATGACATTGAGCTCCTGAGGTTGTCACCTCGTTGCCCAGGCATGAGCTGTCTGTTCTCGGCTGTCCTTACGCCACTGGTCCCTCATGGCAAGACCTTCATCCCTCTCCTTCTCCAGCTCCTTCACTCTGTCTTGCTCCACCTCCACCTCCACAGTCATACTGCTGAAAATTTGTTGAAGGCGCTTGATGCAAGCATTCTTGGAAAGCCAAGGTCCAATTTGTGAACAATAATCCAGCATATCATTGCTATGAAATTCCTTATGCAAGTGCACAAGGTTGGCAATGTTGCATAATCAATGTTGAAAATTTTCTTCTCAACCTTTTCGAAGAGAAAGATTTTGTTTGTTCGGTGTATTTGCAAGGCTGCGCGCGAGAGCTGGGCAGGAGACAAGACATGCTCCCGAAGTCACAGGTAGAAGGTTGCAAAACTTAGAAGTACATCTGAAGAACACCAATGCAGAGCATTGCATCAGTCGCATAACAGGCACATCTGAATCGATAGCCTCGCTAAATCAAAGAAGTTGGAAATATGCCTGCCCATGCGCCATTATGACCCCCCAGAGGAAAACAAATCAGTGTCCACACCTAACAGACAACGAATGTTGACAGGTCGGCCTCGACAAGCATATGCGAGCCGCACAAATCACCAGATTCGCCCAGCAGGCCTTCCCAGTGCGCAGGACACCCAAGCCCGGGTGGCCCAACAATGTCAAGGGTCAGGGTGAAGGGAGGTGTTTGTTTGCTGCAACCTCGGCCGCAACCGTCGAAGCCCCCAGGGGGGACACTCAACCCCCGTCCAGCAACGGAATTGGACCCACAGCTCCTGGCAATCTGCCAGCAGTGGCAGACACTCAGAGAGCCACATCCACCGAGGCATCGAGGGGACCGCCGATGCTCAGCGGCCGCAGCTACCTCCGGGAGCTCTACATCAAGTAAGTGAAGGAACTACATCAAGTAAGTGAAGGAAATGCTTTTGAACCTTGCAGGTGGCAGTGATGGGCTTGCAGTGATCAGGTAACGGTGAGGGTAGGGGCACTCACATAAAGGCTCGATTTTATGAAACCCTTCTGGCAATCATTTAGACTCTCAGGCAGACGCATTGTGTCCTACATGCAACAGATCGCGGATTGCTATGCAAAGTGATTGAAGCTGTTGAGGTGCTTTCTGATGCCCTCGCAGGGACTTTGCACTGGTTTCAGAGCAAAGGCTTGCCCTGCAGCCCGGCTTCATTATCATTTCAGGTGAGAATTTGCAAACTCCCAAACAAATCAGCTCAGTTTTTTGAGAGGGAATGGAGAACCTCTTCTGGTCTAGAGATCTCGCTTTCACGTTCCGAATCTGGAATAAGTGAACAAATTCGCCATGGAGGGAGCCGCAAGCTTCCACGCCTGATCTCAGAACAATCTGGGGATCTCGCTTGCATGGCAACTCAGTGAGGCCAGCAAGGTCTTGGGAATTGCCCATCTGTGTTGACACTCATGGTGTGAGGCCCCACTCTCGAATTGCTGGCCAAAAGAAGGACTCTGATGATAGGCGAGAGCGGAGCGGGCAAGTCGGTGCTGGTGGGGGCGCTGGGTCTGGTGCTGGGCGCATATGCACCCGCAAATTGCATTCGGTCGCCTGCACAATCTGCCACGCTGGAAGCACGGATGCATGTGGATCCCCACATGCTGGTGAGCGCTCTGTATGTCGCCACCATCCTCTCCCAGAGAGTGTATGTGGCAGCGGAGAGAGTATTACCCTTTTTGCATTTGAGGGTGGAAGGTGGTGGCTATTTCAGAGGGGGGAAGCAAATGTGGCTGAGAACTGCGCCTATTCTAGCCGGACTTTGCAAGGAAGTTGGCTGCGTGTATAGCTTCCCGCATTACAGAGAGGGCTGATTCATCATCCTTGAATGGCATTCAGCCTGAAAGAGGCAAATCCCTAGTTCATGCACTGAGTGAGAGCTATTACACTACCACCCAGCAATTTCGTGCTATGAACCATGGTGACGAGCTGAAATGGATGTCGACCATTGAGACTGCATCGACAAATGGAAACAAGGGGTGGTTTTGTCAAATCATAGCCGCCATTATTCTCCACCCTTCATGTGTATCGCTGAGTTCTGCCGAAATTTGCAGCAAGCTGCCAGGACCTTCTTGGCTGCCCAGAACGTCTCTTCAAAAGCACTGGGTGCGTTCAGCCCAAATGGTGGAGAGCTGCTCTTGAGACGGGAAATTGTGAATGGCGATCGGGAGAACAGCGTCAGGACAAGGTGTAAAATCCCCCC
>QAXI01000448.1:226824-240169 GCA_004335615.1 Chloroidium sp. JM | reverse complement strand
ATACCCCTTTGAATTTTTTTTTCCCCCCCCCCCCCCCCCTTCATCAAGAGTAGAACCCCTTGGGACGGGTAGAGCTCCAAATTTCATGTCTATGTTGTCTCCGCAGCATCCACCTAGTGCAGGCCTGTTGCAAGGAATTGTATTTGAAGATGCGAGATGGGCAAGGGTCATTGCACTGAGAGCAAAGGTAGCCAGTCGAGTGTTGTGTGCATCGTGCAGTGGCTGCCTGATTTTGAGATTGGCAGCTTCTGATGTCAATCCATGCCTTCAGCGCCAGCTGGGATAGTGTAGTCTCACTCGATTGAAAGAGAGAGGACATCGACATTGGAAATGGAGGGGATAACGAGGCTGAGTCAAAATGCATGGTCGAATGGGTCAAGATCAGGCAAGCTAAGCAGAAAGTGGCGAAACACAGAGATCCCGGGGGGCAAAGCGTACTCTTGGCGGAGAAGAAAGCAAGTGATCTGTCACGCCACTCTCAATACACACTTCCACCGACAGCAGGAGGGGGAGGGGCTGCTGGTGCCGCAAGACCTGGCCCAGGGCGCACATGAAGAGGGGGGCCGCGCCTTCCACATCAACGCCGACGGACTTGACAGGTGACCTTTCTCCTAAAGGGCATGCCTGGCTTGAGGGGAGGGGTCCCCAGATTCGAACGTGACAGAATGTATTGATATAGAGAAAATGCATTTGAGAGTATTCATTAGGGGTTTCAATTGACTTCAAAATTCTCAGCTTTTTCTTTGTTTCTTCAGTGAATGATGTTCAAAAACAGGGTGGAATACCTGCTGGCCGCGGGGCCGACCGAGCCGCTGAGGCCCCTGGGAGCGGTGGCGTCTGGGGGGGAGAGGTCCAGGATCATGCTGGCGCTGAAGGCCGCGCCTGCTGCCAGCCAACTTCTGCAGCCCTCAGGTGCTCCTTCTACTGTCCACCCTCTACTCTCACGCACAATTCCCTGCCATATGTTGAAGCTACAGCGGCCATGTTCCTTTCAACCCAGATTCCAGTTTCCAACTGAGAGAAGCTCAGTCCCAACGGGCATCTTCTTACGCTTATCATGAGAGCTTTTTGTGTGGAATGAGCTTGACAAAGATTGCTTTGAGATGAGGGACACCTCCATACACAATTTCTATCAGAGTACCCAGAAAGCCAGACCCCTATCAATAACTCCTTCCCAAGTTTTTTAAGGGTCAAAATGTAGTAGTGTGTCCCGATATTCATGCAGACGAACGAATTTAAAGACAGCAGAAGCTGGAATTGATGTCCTGTTTGACCACAAGTGCCCTCGACGACATATTTTTGTGTGGGGAGCAGCAGAGGATGACTCATCATATGGCGCACCCGTCCTGGTGCTGGATGAGCTGGACTCGGGGGTGGGGGGAAGGCTGGGTCAGCCCGTGGGCAGGATGCTGCAGCGAATGTGCAGGGAGAGGAGCGGGCCCTCCCAGATCCTCTGCGTCTCCCACCTCCCCCAGGCATTCACCACTCCACTGCATTCCCATCCTCTATCTGCTTGGCCATCATTCTCACCACAGCATCCCACCCCCACTCCAGGCTCATTGTGGATGGCCGGATTAACGAGCGATCCACTGGCAGATGGTTCCCATTGCTGTTCAAAGAAGGATAGCTCGCATGGGCTGGAAGTGAACAGGATATGTTCTTCCTCATATGTCACCTCCATTTGCCCTGACAAAGCGGTTCAGAGGGCAGGGGATGGACTCTTCTTCTTTTTCTTCACCCTTGCCATATTTTGACTTGTTCTACACTGCATCGTCACCACCCATCTCCAGAAGGACCCTTCAAAAGGTTTGCCCTGCATAGAACATGAGGGGACCATTTCGCAGGTGGCTGCGTGTGCGTCCAAACACATCTGCGTGCGCAAGGGCGAGTCGGAGCAGGGCCGGGTGGAGACGCGTTTCGTCACGCTAGAGGCAGAGGCGGAGCGCAGCCGCGAGATCGCCGATATGGGCGGCGTGCGCCTGGAGGAGGCTGTCAACATGATGCTGGCCGCCGCCTGACACCTTTTTCCTGCTGCAAGGTTTGGGACATGCCGGATTCGATGCTGGGCGGTCGGTGTCTTGCAGGGACATCACTTGAGGGTTTCGAGCGCCTTGCTGACGACTTCAGTGCGCCTTTTGAAGGCGGTCATCGTGATGCGAGCCGCTGCTCGACACCTTTTCCCAATGCGGCATGGTGGAGGCCTGCTGAATTGTGTCTCCTACAGGACACAATTGCCTTCTTGAGCAGCGCTTGCATTTCAAGCGACTTACCGAGGACTGAAGTGCCTATGGAAGGGGCATTGATATGATGCAAGCTGCTGATTGCCCCCTGGGCGGATGAAATGCTTACGTTTCAAGGCCAAACATTAGACCTGGTCCAACGACAATTCAGCTGTAGAGCTGATTGATGAACAGACGCTAGTGCTTCAAATCTCACCACTGTAGTTTGTAGGCTTATTGTTGTAGGGTCAGCGGCCCATCATTGTATCAATGTAGGAGCATCTGTGCCAATGTGAAGTTCTCGAAAAGCTGTACAGCTGTAGCAACAATGCAGCAGGCTGAATCACAACAGCAGTGCGTGAATCTGGCCTTATAACATCAACATTCTTGTCAAGAAGGATCAGAACTGTACTCTATGCACGTCACAGGCAGATTGTTGCCTTGCTCCTGTTGTCCCAAGAGGGCATATTCAAAAGCTTGGAGGCTGTATTTCATGATATCAGAGCTGTTTGTGAGGCATTCAAAATATACAAGCTCCAGGACACTTTGCTCCCTGACAACACCACCAAAAAAGAGAGCGGGCATGCAAAAATTCCAGAAGCGGCAACCTCAATTTTCTATCACAGTGAGTCTCTTGAGGTGGTCCAAGAAGACATCAAATCCCACGTCCTCTGTGACGATAGCCTCCCCTCCTGCCCCAGCCCCAATTGGTGTGTCATGCGTCAAGCTAGGGTTGAGCTTGGCCAGCAGAAAACGTGCCTGCAATATACAGTTTCCATTAAAGCTTGCAGTTGGATGGATGGAAGGACCACGGTTTGGAGTGTCATGTGCTCATGCTAGGATTCATCCTCCATTGCAATCCACCTGCAGGAAAGCCATTCCACACTCTCTCTAGAGACTCAGTCAAATGCCAGAACCGTGCTTGCTCCAAAACCTTGAACATGCAGACTACAAAAGTTTGCAGGCCAGGCTTGATGACTCCTGATGGAATACCTGGCTGCCTCCCTGGTCAGTCTCCAGCAGCTTTGGGACAGGGAAACGCCCTTCCAGCAGCCTTTCCGCCTCTGCCTTCGGACTTGCCAGCAGTTCCCTGCAATGCACACGAGGTGCAGAAGAGTCAGCAAGGCTCCCCTTCTGCTTCTTGCATATGAGATATGCAAGGGGCGGTGGGGAAGGGGGGGGGGGGGAGAGGCTAGCACAGAAAGTTCGTCGGATAGTAATGGGATAAGAATGGCAGCTCTAACATGACAGATCTGGTGTTTGGGCTGATTCTGCATTTCTAGACATCAATGGTGGGTTGCTGAATAAACAAATATCATGTTGTGCTCACACGCAGTACACCTTTCACGCACCCACAACCTCCCCTGCCTCCTGCAAGGTCTGACCTGAAAGCCTGGTGTTCAAGCTGGTCCTGGTAGCCAGCGTTGCGCCACTCGGCGATCACGGAGCCGTAGTGAACCACCACATGGAAGAAGGTGTCCAGCACCAGGACATGGTCCGGCCGCACGCTCTGCACGTCCAGCAGCACGGGACGCGGCGGGGCCTGCAATTTCAATTTCGAATTGCCTTGTGAAGAATTTTGGTTTGCCTGCGGTAATCTTTATTGAGGGGGGCCCGAGGGAAATACCCCAGACATGGAGTACAGACTGAAGTTCTGCAAGGCGGTGCCAAGTCTTAGTGAGGCAGTTCATGAATCTTTGGACCTTTGGGATCTTTGGGATATGATGGCCAAGCTGTGGACACCATTTCCTCTCGGCTCAGGGCCAAGTGCCATGCCTGGGCCTGATACTGACCTAAACATGAATACATTTCCTCCCCCCCGAACCCCCTTTCCCACGTATCATGGACTGAGATTGCAACATCCAGATCAAATAGCTACCCAAACATACCTCCGCCCCAGCCTGACTCCCCTGACTCAAAGTGGTCCTAAGACCCTCCCGGGCGTCAGGATCCTGCGCTTGTAAGGGCGTCACAAGTTTCTTGTGACTCCTGTGGGAGGCGCGGCAAAGAGGAAAGCCTGGTGGCAGGAGCGTACTCCCAGGCTGTAGGCAATCAGCTGAGGCTGGATCATGACCAGGCTTGCGGCCACTGTTGCTCGGTCCAGCATGTGGCGGCAGAACGCCGTTTCGTCCGGGGAGTTCCCGAACACCTGCAGAGCACATGTTTCCGTTTTACACTTCTTGCTCCTCCTTGTTGTCCATCGCAGCGCAGAGTACATGCATGTCAGCAACTTCTGTACCTTATCTGGGGAGTTTCCATAACCTGTGGGCTCGTACCCCCAGTGATTAGTCATACTTCCAGAGTGCTGCACAGCAGCATTTTGTGCGAGTATGTCAGCCGCTTGTCATTGCTGCCCCCCCCCCCCCCCCCCCCCCCCTTTTTCCCCCACCACCACTACCCTGCTGGGCTTCTCAATCCATCCACATTTGTAAGCCTCTAACCCCTCGAAAAGAACACTACCTGTCATGAATGAAAATGGCTCATGCATGAAATTGGCTCATACCCCATTGCGAGTATGGCCATTCAGGATATTTTGTTGAGCTCTATCTTGTGCAGCAAGATGCATAGAAGGGGTGGGGATGGGTTTGGGGGGTTGGGATGGGGTGTGGCCTCACTTCCAGACAGTCATTCTGCCCAACATGGCCACTGCAGCCTCCTGGTCAAACCCTGCTGCTATCCGATCCGACTTGGGATGGGCCCAGCTCCTCCCCACTGTGACTACCTGCAACAAGTCATGATCCCAAGTTGCCTGCTCCAGAACCACGCAATCTCGCTTTGTGAGACGCAAAAAGACCCCGTCATGCTGTGAAAAGCTTCAGTGGGAGCAAGCAACTTGCATAATTAATGAATCAGTCGCGTCCCTGGCCCCTGCGGAATTACCACTACCCCACACCTTCCCAACCTCCTCGTCATGCTGCCAGAAGGGAATTACAAGAGTACTTGGCATATAACACAAGGCAGCAAAAGGCATTGCAAAAAGATACACAGGCCTCAGATTGGTTGCTATCTGCGGGAGCACCGGCCCCTGTTGCTGCATCTGGGTCGAATTGTGGGTGAGTGGCAGGAAAGGGGATTGGAGCAGGAAACATCGAGAATATGTCACCCGGAGCCGCGTCTGGCCGGAGGGATGGCTGTACATGGTGCGGAACTGCAGCACGAGGGGCTTGCCGTCCTCGGGAGGGCGTCCCCCGCCCCCGGTGGGACCCACGTCCAGGAGGCAGCACAGGGTGGCGGAGGGTTCGCAGCTGGAGAGCTGCCACTCGCAGGTGCCCCCCGTCATGAGGGGGTGGTCCGACACCTGGGGCCCCTTGACGCCCAGGCTGCAGCACGGCCCAGAGGCGCCCTGTATCCTCGCCTCCTGCCCGATGGAGAGGGTTGGAGGACGAAAAACAGTGCATGGCATGACTGATCGCAGAGGAGTGCAGCATAGCTGAGGCACAGAGATACCACACACAGCTTTGAGTGTACCTAGCGATTAGGATTTAGCTCAGATTAAGATTTCCGAGGGATATCAATGATGTAGGGGTTGAAGTTCCGCAGATACTGCGCCATGAAAGCCTGCGCAAGAATGGCTAGAGGCCTGCATCTCCGCAAATGTTTTGAAATTATGCTTCCAACCCACAATGTTGCACATCAATTTGCTTTCTACTAATCTCAACTCCTGGAAGCATGCTCTTGGCGTGAGCTGTATGCAAATGATGCGGAATACTGTGCATGCATTCTCCTGCCCCATCCCTTTCTTTCCTTAGCCATGGAGCAGGCATTGCTCTTCACAGTCTGACGACACTGGAGTGGAAGGGTGTGACTCAGCGCTCACAGGTGAGCAAGCCAGGGTCATCCTTGCACCAGATCCGAAGCGCAGGCAGCCGTCGTCTCTGGTCTCAAAGAACCGCGCTATCGATTGACGAACAGACATGTGCCCAAATGATTCAGCCATCATCATCCTGCCACCTGCATGGACAGCTTAGCATCTCCTGTTGATTCATCGCGCCCAATATCTGTCACTGGCAGGAGGCAAAAGGGACGGGTCTCCTTTGCTGTAGCCTGAGTATTTTGATGGGTAGCAAATGAGGAATGCACAGAAATGTTGACTCACAGCCACATCAGGCTGATCAGCATGCACCTCAATACAGTCACAGGTGCCTAGAAAACCATTCGCTTTTATTGTTTTTACTCGGCGCTTGCCAGATGCCAGTTGAAATCTATTGTTACACACAGTTCTGCAACAGAATTCCTTGTTTTGCCGGCCAAGTGGATCCAAAGCGCTGTTGATCAGTGGCAGGCTGCAGGAGGAAAGGCGAATGCCTCTGAAAGCAGCATCTGCAGAGGGCTCACCTGTGTAATGCACGGCCGGGTGCATTTCCGCCAGGCCCACCTGATCCAGGGAGCAGGCAAACACGTCCAGGCTGTGGCTGCACCTGTTCAGTCTGTCCGCCAGGCTGTCATAGTGGTTCAGAGATTTGGCAAATCGCTGGATGTTGCCCTTCTCGAAGTCCTGCACATGAATCCAGGTTTACTGCCTAGTGCTGCTTGCATCTTTGCCTGCTCAATTTCCTTCTTTACCCCCCTTTCTGAATACTCATGTGGCTACACAGAACACAGCAAGGCTAATTTCTTTCAAAAGGCTTGTGACTCTCTGCGTGAGCCATCACGAGATTCAAGTTTCGAAGCCCATTGGCTTCTCATTAGCATATCAGTGTATCACTCAGGCATCACAGGCATGAATCTGCCTGTCTGGGACATCAGGTCTACACCCTTATTGCGCTTGAGTAGCTTGGCGGTGCTGGAGTCTGAGTCCCTGTGAATCAGCTAGCAGGCAGCGTGGATAGAGTCTTTCACCCTTCTCCTCTCCCTGATGCCAAAAGAGCCTGCATTGAAGGGTTCCGCAAGACCCAGGGACCAATGGTCATCAAAGGGGAGGAGGGGAGGGGGTGATTCCACATTGACATTAAGAACGAAAACGCAGCAGGGCTGCAAGATTGAAAATCGCTGAGAATGGAAAAGATAATTGAGGTTGGGGAGATGCGACAGGAAGGGAGGGGGGGAGGGGGGGGGGGGGATGGGGGGGTACATGGTGCGAACGCAGGGCTTCGGATCTGTCCAGTCCCACTACTGAACCCGGGCCGATGGTGGCAGGGCCACAGGTGAACAGCAGCAGATGGGCTCCGCTGTTCGGCACGCAGTTCTCCAGCAACCCCACCCCCACACCGACCGCCGCCCCAGTGGCACGCGCCGGCCTTTTCAGGGGCTTCACCTCCTGTTTATCTACCTGCACTAAAAACCACTTATGTCCAAGGGAGGATGGATGGATTACTCACTTTCAAAACCTTGCAAATGCAGCTTTGGTGTTGACCATCTGGACTCGGGCAATCGCAATTTTTTGGCATTCCGAGTACGGCTGGTATTATATATAACAAGATTTTTCAGATTGGCTGCTCTGACAAGTCACAGTCCTGCTATATGCAGAGTGTGTTTTGTAACATGTCATCAGAAGAGATTGGCGGAAGTCAAAAGAAAAATGCTCTTCCTGGCAGCGACTGACCTCCAGAGCATCAATGGCGGCTTCCAGGGCAAACTCACACTCGCCGTGAGGCAACAGGAACTTCCCCACCCCCTGTGCAGGCCCCCCAGGCCCAGTGGGGCCTGCCCTCTTCTGAGGAACGCCCAATTGCAGCAGCTTTGCCACCTATTGTGCAATTGCTTCTGTTTCCCTCCTTCATTTTGAGAAGCAGTTCAAGATACGATATCACAATCTAAGAGCCGTCAACAGATGTGAGCAAACATTGTTGTTGGAAAGCGTGCGAACTAGTGCTGACTGTCAGAAAGTATGCATGTGGTGGCTGTCCTCCAGTGGAGCCACGCTTGGGGCTGGGGCTATATAGGATCCATCTTCCAGCACTTATCATGAGAGCAGATGACAGGCAGGTGGTGCCCAACGTCCTAAAAGTGCAATGATACCTCAAAGCATGCAACCCCGTCACATCTTCCTGCCAGCTTTCCCTCCCCTTCATGCCAAGGAAGGGACTGGTGGGGCTGGGGTGATGTTCAGGGGGAGGATCGTCCATTCTTTCACTCTCAAGGTCGATTGTGCCCAGAGCTGCGCACTCACCTCTGCCCCGGAGAGGTTGTCCGTGCCTCGAAAGACGATGCAGGTGGGCATCTCGCTGCCAAGCAGGTGCAGGCCGACATACTCCCCAAACGTGAGCAGTCCCACCAGGCAGTAGTCCGGAATGGAGGCTGCAGTCTGCCTCAGGACCTGCTTCAGAGCCTGCAACACAATAGGTTAAGTCCCCATATAGGCATCCCCTTGCTGCGACTTGTATAGAGGGGAATCACCAATGCGAGTTCTGGTGCATCAAAAATTACATCCCTTTTCGATTGCAAACATACTCAGGACAATAGGTGGTGGTCTGGACAATACCGGGTGTACAGTAATGGTGCGAGCCAAGGATGCTTGGAAGTGGAAAGGAGGAGAGATGGGGGGCATAAGGACCTGTATCTCTCTTGGGTCAACGCAGAGGTCCACAATGAGCAGGAATGTTGGCGGCTGAGACACTGGCTTGGGGAGGGTGTACTCTATGGCAGAGAAATCCGGATAGAGTTCCGCGGGGGCCTGCCCCTCCTGCATCCCCGCGTAGTGCGGCGGGAATTTGTTGCGGGCGTTGCTGCACGAAGCAATGAAATGTGGACTTCCTGTAGTCTTTCTCGCCCCGTCCTTTTGCACTGAAAATACATTATCAGCACCTCAGATTGCTTGATTCTGCTGACTGGCAGGCTTATTTTGCTTGCCACCAGACGATATTTGATGCCCATCAGGAGTGGGGCTGTGGGTGCGTCGGACAGTAACGGATCATCCTCAGAGATGAAGGAACATTTGAATTTTGACACCCAAGACACTCTCCTTCACCGCACTGCACGATACAGGCCTGAGCAGCGACGGTGCTTCCATGCCTAGATTGCAGCGCACTTGAGGCACGAAGGAGGGGGGAGTACCAGAGGGCACACTGCCAAAGCAGGGAGGGGTAGTCGATGCTGCAGTATGGGTTGAGGACTGCTCGACACTGGCACCGCACGGGCTCATATGGCAGCTCAGGCATGCCCTCGATGTCCTGCATGTTTCTTTAATAATAACAATTCATAGGCTGCATTCCTTGATACATCTGACATGGATCTGGACAGGCAGTGGATGCGGGGAAGGATATCTTGCTCTCCCTGAAGCGAGGCTGCAAAGTGGATGAGATAGGGAAAAATTTGCGGGACATGTACTTTCCAGCTAGCTGTTCAAAAATCGCCAAAGGGCTGTGACGACTGGAGGTTATTCTGTGACGGCAGTGGAGGGTGAGGCTGGGCCAATGTGGAAGGGGGATAGAAGGGCAGCAGAGAAGGGCACCTTGAGAGGGGTGACGAAGCATCCCAGGGGGACGACATTTCTCACCGCCTCCAGCCGATTTGCGGGCCATACATTCCAGGTGAATCTCACCCCATCCCTGGCTTCCTGCTCACAGTAATCCATACCACCAGCCCATCAAGCAGCCGAAATTTCGGTTCGCTGAGACCCTTTCACCTTGCCTTGCTCTCCATGCAAGCAGCCAGCTTTGTCGAGTGCTTGCCACCGATAAGCGAACATTAGTTTTGCAGTTGCTTTCGAAGACAAAAGATGGTGGAGTCTGATGTCTGGTCGTTTGTCACTATTTACGGTCGTTCATCTGCTTTCCAGCAAAGAAGTATGAGTCGTTCAATCGAGGTAGTACGCGTTAAAAGGTTGACAATGGTCGTATTTAGACTTCGCCGGCGACGGAGAGGGAAATAGTGCGTCAGACTGATCGCTAAAATTCACCAAGTTGAGTAGTTTTTCGCTCGACAAGCACTGTGCAAGCACTGTGCATGTGGAGAGCCAGCCTTGCATTTTCGAAACACAAACTGGGGCGCAAAAGCACTTTTGAGGAAAGGTTCTTTTAAATCAGCCGCTCTCCTCCCTTTTGCATTCCTTCCACTTTGCAGCGCACCGAGGTAAGGACACAGCGACTTGGGCCTGGAGCAAGCAAGCAGAGGGAGAAGCTAGGGCAGGGTAGCGGGTACAAGCCGTGGAACCTACAGAGCTCGATAGCCACTGCCTCGAGGCGATATCATCTTTCACAAGGTCAGCCTTGGCTCTGCGTCTGTCTCCAAAACTCGGGTGTCATTTCAAATCTGACACCAAAACACTCGCTTGCTGCGAGGCACGCGCCTTGGCAGTGCTGACAACTGCTTTCGGCGTAGATATGTGCACTCTGAGTCCCGTCTGGTTGACACGAGACCAGTTCAGCTTGAAATTCATGTCTCTCGAAGCAGTTTCTGAAGATATCCTTGGCAGCACAGCCTTGACGTTATCACCAGAATATATACTTCAGAGCAATCGTGCGCAAAATTATGCACAAATCAATTTAATTGCGAAGTCCTTAATAAGCATCACAAAGGCCTCTCTTGCAGGTGGAGTGAGCAAACATGGATGTGAACACACTGCCCTCTTCCTCCGGTCGCGACTTTGTGGCGCCACAGCAACCAGCAGCAAAGGGCTGGATGCACACGAAGGAGTCCCAGAAGCATGTCACCTCCATAGTGGACTCGAAGAAGGGCAAGCCTTCCAGGGAGCACGCAGAAGACAAGGAAAATGGTGATCTTCTCAGCTCATCTCCCTTTTGAACATGTAATGGCAATGCCAAAGATTTCTTGTTTGAGGACACTCCATATCTGAGCAGAGCCAAGGACTACGCTATGCACTGAAAGGCAAATAGGCAGCACAGAATCGGTCAGCTTCCGACGCTTCATCCTCCCTCTCGTGACAGTAGATAATGCAAATGCTGGTCCCTTCGAGCAGAAGCACCCATCTCGGCCCTCATAATTTGGAAACTCTTAGGAATGAGAGCCAATTCCACATGACTCTCTCACAGTTATAAGCTGAAAGCTGTGTTCGTTTGTTTGCAGTTGCTCCGCAATTAGGTGCCGAGAAGCAGGCAACATCCTCCAAGCCTGGCGGCTCACCAACGAAGGCCCACAAGAGGCAGCCGCTACGTGATGTGACCCATATGTACTGCCCTGGAGCCACCAAGGGGGCGGTTCGCAAGGTGTCAGGCCTACGAAGCATGCGCTGAGATGACTAGCCAAGGCTGAAATAGAGCTCCTCAATAGGCCTACAAGCCCCACAGCAACAGAAAGCATGTGTCCCACCAGGAAATGTATGCGAAGCAAATATTTTTTGGCCGCTGGTCTAATTTTTGGGTCACATCAAGCCACACAGACGTCGCAGTGACCCCCAAGCATGCAGAGGGATGTGTGCTTGGGGGCAGTGTGACTGCGAACGAGCATTGCTGTAATTTTATTGAACTCAACCTGAACCTAATCAAAGGAACAAGCATCATTGGCAGCTGAGAGTGCTGTAGAATGCAACAGTCAATTGACAATTCCATTAGACTTTATCGTTCCTCAATATATTTTGCGCCCAGTGCCGATGCTGTACAGGCCCTTACTTTGCTGTTGAAAGGTCTGTGACACAGATTGCAGGTGCTAGATGCCCTGCAACTGATAGCATTGCCTAGGAGAATTGAGTGTGTGTATCCATTGTTACACATCCAGTCCTCGAAGGCTGCCGTGTAAGGCACCGTATCTGATGTGTGAATAGATATCAGACCTGGAGCAGTGGCAACTCAAATCAGCAAGTGTCCAAGTCTCGCACTGGTCAGGTCAATATTGTCTCTAACAAAAGCTGGCTGCATTGGTCTAGACTTCTTGGGGCAGGCCATCATTCGGCATAAAGTGGACATGCACTAGGTCTACATACAGATGAGGCCCTGCATCTGGCAGCCAAACAGCTGCCAAGGGATGGAACAGCAACGCTTGCTTGCCACCTTTTGAAAAAGTTCAAACTGAAGAATCAATGCATGTACAAAAGAATGTCAGGACCTGACTTGGATTGTGGAATACTTCTGATGCCTGAACATGCTCAGGGCAGACCCAGCAATTCAGCAAGCTGACCCAAGGCCCTTGGGCCCAGGTTGCTGGCTGACTGACTCTCCATATTTAAGTCAGACAGTTCGCAGATGGGACTCATGCCATTAGGGCCAATCACCCAAGATACCATCTGTAGCCTTTACATCGTACAGGCTGTCATCTCAAATCCACAAGCAACCCCATATGAATCAAGTGGAAAATGGCAGATATGCTGTCATACTGGTAGTTCCTCCCATGTAAAGGCAGGGAATGAAAGACATGCTGTCATGCTAGTAGGTCCTAAATATGTAAAGGCAGGGATTCTTGCTACAGACACCAGAGTGTCTGTAGGAGATCTCTTTCAAGGAAGCGGTTTCCAGTCCATCTCCCCCTCAAATGCGGTCCCAAATCTGCCGCATATGGGTCAAACAGACACATCAGTCCTCCTCCCAGATGTCACCAATTTTTGGTGAGGGCACGAAGCACTTCCTCGTCATCATAATCAGAAAGCTCTTCGTTCATCTCCTCAAGCTCCTCATCGGAGGGCTGGCTGTCTGTCACTTCCTCCTCAGATTGGGGAACGATTTCTGTCTGCAGGCACAGGTGAAAAGTTTGACCCTTTCTACTGGATCACAGGCCCAACATCTCCCACCCTCCAACACAAACGTTCCTGCCGGTGAGCATACAGGTGAGGCCATCGATTCAGGGATTTGTATGCACATACAAGCCCCCACACCCTCGCGGGCGGCACATCACCCTTTCCCTCCTCACATGGCAAGCTTGGCGGCATTTTGCGGAGCGGCCGAGTGCAAATCAAGACATTGCCTATCCAGAGTTCAGCTCGCAAAAAATCGCTGGCCTTCACCTCCGCAGGCGACCTTGCTTTTCAAGGCAGCTTCTCCCCTGAAGGGCCTGAAATCCTAGATTATTGATGTCTGCTCATCTGTTTGTGGTTGTGTCATCACAGAATTTTAAAAATCGTCAACCCTTGGAAGCCATGTTGTTATGGGCAAGCCATATCGTGTGGACTCTCCAAGCAAACGCAGAAAAGGCAACCGTTTCGAGGTGAGAAATGAGAGGCTGTGGGGGTGTGTGTGTGCACGAAGGGTGCGGGAGGGGCGGGTGGAGGGGGTTACATGTCATACCTTCAGCGTGTCTTG
>QAXI01000448.1:189977-207318 GCA_004335615.1 Chloroidium sp. JM | reverse complement strand
GGGGGGGGGGGGTAATGGCGCACGTTTTATGGATCCGGAGGCATACCAGGCCAGGAATTGGCCAAAAGGTGAAGTGGGAGGGAGGGACTGAGGCGAGTCTGGTAGCAATTGCAATAGGGTGTCACATGGCGTGCATGTCACGGATGGAGGCATCGTCCCATGTTTCAAGTGACTCTGAGATGAGCGATCATCCAAGCAAACGTCAATAGGAGGCACCGATATGGTACCTTCTGGGTGCGGTGAGGTCTTGTCTGTGGGGATGGTGAGGGAATGGGAGCACGGGAGGGGAAGGTGGGGGGGGGGGAGCTCACAGGGCCTGTGGGCTGTCCATGGCCGTTTTCTTTTTGGGCATGGAAAAGAAGGACTTCTTGCGCGGCGCCACGGTGGCCCTGGAGGTATCCCTCTCCGATCCGGACGACTCGTCCCCCTCTGAGCGCTCATCCCCATAGCTTTCATTTTCCTCCTGACTTTCATCCTCATCTTCTTCGTCATCGTCATACGTTGGAGTTGGTATTCTGCATGGAAGTGTCTGGGCTCGGAAAGCTGTCTGAGATAGTAATGACTGCTCCTGTATCGGCAGGAAGGTGAATAGGGGTACTTTCAGTTCCTCACCCAAGAATCACTTTTGCCACTAGAAAATTCAGCCAAAGACCATTTTCAGAATATGACCACCATCACATGGAGGCAGCGGGCTGGCCTCGCAATATGGGGGGCATGTCGGAGGGGTTATTTGGCCTGAAGAATGATTGTGCCCATGCGGGGCCTGTTAAAACCATGATGCTGGGTGATCTTTTCTGATAAAGTTCTCTGCAGCATTTGCCATTCCTACGGGCATGGACATCTTTATGCTGCAGTCTAGCATGAGTGGCTGTGCTGCATATGCTGTATTGCAAATGAGGGGTGTCCATGGAGAGATTGTGCCTGCTTGTGGGAATGGATTGTTGCAAGGGACGTGTGCTTCAAGTTGTTGAGATGAGATTTCACAGGAGTAGGTGTGCATGATCTCTTGCATGCAAACATGACAGGCTGCAATCAGCAGGAGGAAGGGCTCACTTTGCTTCTTTCAGCTGATTCTTGAGATGAAAGTTGAATTTCTTCGAGAGGGGACCCATGTCCTCAATGCTATCACAAGCAGCGAGTGCTCCACTGCTCACTGTGGATCGTCGATCTCTTCGACATCGTTCATGTAAGAGACATATAGCCGAGATGGGCCCAAAGCGAATTGACTAGTTGTATAACGACATGAGGGGTACTTAGCCCGACAACAACTGGGCGGCCTTTTAGCAGGACGTTACCTACTTTCGAAGCCTTCTGCAAATTCTGAAGAACGAATGATACGTGCTTTTCGGCAATATGAGGCCTCTCATACCGTTTCCTTCCAAACGAGGAAAATGTAACTTGCCTCGGAACCCTAAACCCGATCAGGATCCGCTTGACTTAGGTGCTCGCGAGAGCAGTGGCAGCATCAGCAACATAGCTTGTCATATAAACTGCTTGTCAGCCTTACAGTGGCAACATATAGAAATGTCAGTGAAGGCTCTCGTGTTTTCGCCAGAGCATGGCCTCCGACTAGAACAGAGGGAGGCCGTGCAGGAGAGCGCAGAAGCCGTTGTCGCCGTCAGCTTGGCAGGAATATGCAGCACGGTGAGGCATTGCTTCATCTCGTAATCCACACCCTTTGTACCATAAGAATGTGCACTCAGCTGCTGGGATCGGCCTCCACAGGATCTGGAGATTTTGAAGGGATACGTGCCCGGCTATAACCACGTGCTGGGCCACGAGTTTGTGGGGGTGGTAGACGCCTGCGATGCCAGACCTGAGCTTGTGGGCCACAGGGTGGTGGCTGAGATCAACTGCCCTCTAGATGATAATTTCAGGTGCTCGCCTGCGTCAAGCTTGCCTACCAGCCCTGGTATGCCCATTTTTACGTTGCAAGATTTGATCATGTGGTGCAATAAATCAGGGAGGACAGCATGTACAAGAAGTAGATGTGCATGGGGCTTTCAAGTTGGTCTCGTAATCTTGCGAGAATGGCGTTCTCATCTCCTCACTTCTCCTCCAAGTAACGCAACAGATAGCTTGTTGCACATCAGGGGTTTTTGCAGAATTTCAAGTGGTGATTTCAGTGTGCACTCCACCCATGCAGTGATTCAGCTGGCTGGGTCTGGCGTCATCTCAGAGTCTCTTGGGAGCTATTGACATTTCCTTCACACATTCCTTCATGTGAGCAATCCTTGCATCTCTGAGGACCCTAATCTATAGACCCCTGTGAAATTCACATCCTGACACGCATTTCTTTTGCTTGCAGTGACCCGGATCCCATTTTCATGCGGAATCACTACCCGAGAAGGACAGTACTGGGCATCATAGGTAACTTCCACTTCAGTGCTCCCTTCCCATGTCACGAAAATTCAACCAAATTGCGTCCAGTGTCACTGACAGCCTCATGCATTGAAAGCTGCCAGTTGTGGGCAGCCACTGTAAATTTTGCAAGTTTCTGTCTAGATCTGGTACATGTATAATTGGCAAACCCAACCCATGTGCCTCGATGAGTCTAGTCCATTTCTTGCTCTCGCACTTCAGAATCGTATTTGCCTGACCTCATGTAATTCAGGGAGGGATGGGGCAATGGCACAGCAGCTGCAAATCCCTGCTGCCAATCTCCACGTAGTGCCAGAGGGTGTCTCCGACCGAGAGGCGGTCTTTGCCGAGCCCCTTGCAGCCGCTTGCAGGATTCTGGAGCAGCAGGTGCATCTCATTTCACCCAGCATTGGTGGCAGGAGTATCTACACTGGAGAATGGTGGTCCGGAGATGTATGGGTGGAGGTGGGTCTGCTGTGTGGTCTCAGGACACTGCAGGCTGAGAGGATAGAGAGGTGGACCCTGCAGTACAGTAAGGAATTCTGGCTTTTTGGAATGTTGAGTTTGAAAGGAGATGGTTCATCAGGCACTTGCGCACATGAAACACGGTCTGCGGGCTTGTCGCAGGTGATCAAGCAGCAAGACCGCGTGGCAATAGTAGGCGACGGCAAGCTGGGTCTGCTGGTGGCGCAGCTGATCGCGCTGCAGACGAAAATTCCACCCCTGCACTTCGGCAGGCACCAGAGCAAATTGGACCTGGTGGAGGGCACTCAGAAAGTGGTCGTCTCTGGGAATGAAGAATTGGCAGAGGAACACAAGCAGGTGCGATCTCAGGCTGACGGGGATCATCATCAGTGCCAATAGTGTGCTTTGCTGATTGCGAGCAGAGTCTTGGCATGTCTGATGAGTCAATTGGTGTTGCTTTGAGGCGATTTGTTCAAATTGATACAGGCAAGCAAAATACTGCAGATGTCCCTTGCATGGTAGACTCTCCACCAAGGCTCTGCTTGTGCAAGGGAGCCATGAGATCAATCTGGAAGGATGCTTAGACTGTTATGGGGCAGGGCTTGAAAGGGCTAAGAGTTTGGGGGGAGGGGGAGGGGGGGGCCTGCAGGGTGGAGGATGGTCAAGAAGCCCATGTTTGGCACGCCCTGTGAAGAGGTTAGGCATATTCCAATCAAATTTGGCATTATTGGCCACGGTGGGTCAGGTGGAAGCGCCAGTGGCCATCTCCTGACAATGCAAGACATCACCTAGGTCTTGGAATGGGGATCAGAGGCATGCTAAGAATATTCAGGAGCTCAATTGTAGCTCCAATTTGGCTGGCAACTTACGTGCACACGTATCATCGGCAAGGACTTGCATGCTGGCAGGGTTTCGGAAGAATGTGTTGCCAAAACAAAGAAAGGGGCAGATGACACTGTTTATAGTAGCCAGCAGGCTTGTCAGGATTCCCTTTCTTCTCATCTCATCTGGACATGTACTAGAAGCCAGTGGATGCATGATGTGCAGGCTTTCGACATGTGTGCGGAGGGCACATGTAGCCAGCAGGCTTGCCAAAGCTCTCTTTTCTCTTGTCTTATCTTGACCTGTACCGGCGGCAAATCGGTGCATGATGTGCAGGTTTTTGACGTGTGCGTTGAGGCCACGGGATCGGCCAGGGGAATTTTGATGGCGGTGGCCTTGACCCGCCCTCTGGGCACGGTCGTGCAAAAGTCGACCTGCAGCATGGAGCAGGACCTGAAACCCGGAGAGAAGATGCCGGTCTGGAGCGAGATCGCCAACTCCATCGTGGTGGACGAGAAGAGGATGGTGGGATCCAGGTGGGCGTCTTTCAAGCCCTTTCAGTGCTGGGCTATTACCAACCATCTTGCAGTTGTGGCGGTTCCAGGAGGTCTATTTCTTCCTCATTTTGATCAGGCAACATGCATTCTGTTGAGTTGTAATTGAATTTCAGCTTGAGTGTGTCTTGAGGAGAATTATGACCAAAATTGTTACCAAAATCACCTTTGTTGAATGGACGCTTCCGACAGCCAACTTGACTGATCTGCACCTTTTGTCCAATCATATGTCCCACTTCATTAGGCCTTGTAGAGCATTTCTCCACCCTCGAATTCAGGCACTGGAGGTACCAAAGTCTTTGTGAGAAGAGTCTCTGGTGCAGGTGTGGGCCCTTTGAGCCGGCCATTCAGGCGCTGCAGAGCCCTGTCATCAAGGCACTGCTGGCCAAGATGGTAACAGCTGTGTACCCCATTGCAGATGGGCTTGAAGCCATCAAGAAGGCCAAGAGCAAGGGTTGCTTGAAGGTCCTACTAGATATGAAGGCCTGACTGAGAACATCATCTGCTCCTGGCTTGAATGAGGCAACAGCAACTCAGCCCACAGGGAACGAGATGTCCTATGGAAGGAGAAGAATTCGCTGTAAGACATGAATCTCATACTTACGGATAGCAGTATGTAGGACAACAGTGCTGTGTCCAGTGAGACGTATGGACTATTCAGCAAACTTTCACATAGCCTGATTGTTTGCTTGGTGGCACATTGTCAGCTTGTTACCCCATTATACATTCCTGGTGTAGATCATGTGGTGTCCCTCCCAAAAACATCTTCTACAGTGGTCAACGAGAATGAAAGCAATTCCTATCAGATCAGCCTCCTGACCTACTCGTGACTGCCAATTAATTGACTGGGTTCAAGCATCCCCTCTTGACTGCAGTATCAAGCACCAGCAATCTACAGCTTCATCCTCCTGCCGAACAGGGTTGCCAGCTGTGTAGGGTCGAGCTGGGTTGGTGACGGGGTAACTGGGGTGGGGGGGACGATGGGTGTTGGTGGAGTCATGGGTCCTGGTGCCATGGCTGCAGCAGGACACATGTTAGCTTTTTCAAGCCTGTCCATCAGAAGTATTTCTGCTGAGGACCCAAAAGTGCTAAAGATCATTTTCCAGATATCTGGTGTATGCGCTTGCAAGGACCGTCAGCTATAAGGGGGAAGGTAATGAGGGTCATCGCAAGCTGGTGTTTTCCGTGGCTCAAACTGATGACTCCCAAGAGTGTGCCCATTTCTCATTGGCCATCACCTCCCAACCCAGGTGCTTTCTTGTATTGTTCATGCTGCACAAACATTGGCGAAATCTGCCAAGGTAAGAAAAATTGAGCTTCACCTGGGCCTGGGACAGTGGGGGGTGGGAAGGGAGGGCTGTTGAAGCCGCTCTCCCCAGGCGCACAGTTGACATTCAGGTATGTGCAGAGGATATCGTTGCTGGTGGCCAGCGCATCAGACACCTCTGCGCAACACACCTTTGGGCTCAGCGTCACAAGATTGCACACAGCACATATTGATGTGGAGCTGAAATGCTTGGATGACATCCTATGCTGCCTTGTTGCAGAGCTGGATGGCAATACAGAAAACTCCTTGCTATGTGTATGCTTGGTATGAAATGGACAAGCTAGAAGCTGAAATTGACCAGATTTGTCTAAGGCTATTCAGATTCATAATTAGATTCGCTAATCGTGTGCGGCATGCAAAAGCCCCAGCCCTGAGAGCAACCACCCTCAGGCAAAGCTTGCCGCCCAAACATCATGCTGGTAGATATGGTTGGGCTTGAGAGGGCTCACTTGCGGGCACAGCCTTGTTGAAGTACACCTCTGCGCTGGCAGACGCGAACAGGGAGAGCATCAGGACGAGGGCTGCTGCCTTTGAGACTGCCATCTTGCCTGCAGAGCAAAGTCAGAGGTCAGTGCAAACTGAAACTGTCAATGGGCAGGATGTCCAGAGTCGTTTGTCAACCACTCCCCCTATGTATAGAACACGAGCAGCTGACCATAGCTTCTTTTGCCTGCTGCATCCTGTGTCAGCTTCTCCCAATTTTCAGCTACACGGCTGCCTCTTACTGGTGCGTCTCGAGTGATGATGGACTTCAAAAAGGCTATGTATGGCCAAGCTTGGTCACGACCGAGAGAGACGAATGAGGCGCCATTCGAATAAGAAGACAGCTGTCTGACGCTCCGAGCTCCACCGGCTTCTCAAGCACACTAAGGCGGTGCTATCAGGCTTCGCGCTGACATGCTACGTTGCTGAGGCCCTTAAGTGTTGGAGGAATGCACTGCATCGGTTGCTTACCGAGTTAAATTTGAAGCTGTAGTGGCCGCTGTGCTGTCTTGTTTCGGCCTGAGTATAAGCTGCAGGAGACGCACCGTTGCAGAGAGAGGCTGACTGCGGAAATGTGCAGCAGTTTGAAATGCGAGCTGTCACCACCAATTTGCCAGCCTTGCATTGTCTGAATCAAACTCTGAACCCTCCAAAGTTTGGAGTCCAAACAAGAGTGTGCTTTTGAATGCTGAAGCGGGTGAGCCAATGTGATCGAAGCCACTGATACGTCGGAGAAGGTAATCTTCTGATATATCCCGCCCGTATGCAGAGCCACCTTCTATTCCATGCAACAACCTGTTCCTTGCTGATTGCCTTCAACACACAAAACCTGCGATCTCGGTCTTATTGGTTGCTGCCAAAGGCTTACAGCTTGTGTTCTTGTGAATACAGAACCAATTCTAGCCCTTCTCATGAAACCTGCCTGGGACTTGAGAACCACAAACGATCCTGGGCGATCAGGCTTTGAGGCATGCCACATTTCTCCTAAGTGAGGACTCCCTTCACATGCACTTAGGGCAGCAAGCATTGCATCTGACCTCTCAGGCTCAAGTCACAACGCCAGTTCACTCAAAATCGCCAAACTCTCCTGACCACCGCCCAGCTGCGCGACACCATCATTGATTTCATATGCAACCCCATGACATCATCAGTGACCACTTGAAAACCTTGACTACAGGATATGACACATTTCATTCTTTGACATGATTCTGGTGTCTCCACTGGAAACTGTCATCAGACGAAAGTAACACAGTTCAGGGGGTTAGTAAATATCTGAGGAGGATCTAGGACCTTGATTATATAGCATGGAAAAAGCGCATCCTACCCAACCTGCCCCACCCCTTTTCACCCCCGGGAAAGGATCTTAAGCTGACGGTCGCTCCAACACCAGCACCACATCACAGCCACCACATTTGCTAGACTGGATGGCCGCAAGGACGGTGTCAAAGTCCTCATTGTCCGCTTTGAGGAGGGTGAGCCCTCCCAGGAAGGACTGCTTGTTCTTGGCCTCCACAGAAGATACCTCCTCGTTCTGGATGTTCTGCACATGCAAGCATGCCTTTAGCCCATCTTCATACAGTTCAGGGATTAACCACTTGCACGTTCAGCTTCACTAACGAGAATGCAGCCACAGAGAGATAGAACTCCGTCTGTACTCCCTGACAGCAGGAGCTTTAAGCTTGATGATCCCAGTTTGAGAAGCCAACACTGGGCTGCTTAAGAGGCAGATGACAATTTCAAAGGGGCTCGTCTTCTCTGCTTCATTCAAGCCATTATTGCGTTTCACAGGAGGGGGTTTGGGCGTTTGGGCAGCACCTTTGATCTGGCTGTGGTGCCCCTGACAATGTCTCCTACTTTCACGTCAGCAGCCTTGCCATTGCCTCCATCTGCTACCGTCTCCACAACAACCTTGCCACCCTGATCTGCTCATCACACCAAATTCTTTTTGGGAGTCTTTGTACTGCATGCAACATACTGGGCGTGCATCAGATGACCAATGACATAACCTCAGTACTCGGATCATGTGCCTGTTGAAGAAGGAGTATGTGTTGAAGATGATCCCATTGGCCTAGGAAATGACCTTCCTTTCTGGTCGTGAGAATCTGCACACCCTGCTTGTAGATGCAGTATACAAATTTGATACAAGACTTGACTTAAATTTATTTGATCCCTCAAAACTTTGCTACATATCAGCGCCAGCCAAGTCAAGTAGCTTTCCTAAGACCTTCAGACTGGATGAGCCAACTTCCCAAACACATTCTCGAGCCTCCTCATGAATCCTGTGCAACACTTCAGGGGGCAGTCAAAGCCTCGTCCACACAAGCACTGCCCTCCTGCCTCACGCCAAGAGAGGTCTAATTGGTCGACAGCCCACCTGCGAGCGTGAGCCCCAGCGGCTTGTCCAGGCTGGCGGTGTAGAGTCTGCTACTCTCTGCAGTACGCCTTTTGCATGTCAGTGAGTACATGATTGGGGGAGATGGGGCTAGAAATGCAATTTTTGCAGCGGAGATCCAAAGCTGGCCCAAGACTACCAGAGCATTGGGGCAAGCAATAAATTCTGTACTGCACTCCAGTCTGTATAGAATGCCGCTACAACATGCCAAGTCGTCCGAGCGAAATTCTTCAGTCGTCAATCTCTGTGGTAAGCACAGAGATATTTCCCGGAGCACATGCTCACTGGATATCAGTACAACTGTAAACTGTCAAGCAATGCCATCAAAGCGGTTATCCATTTCTAGAGGTGATGAAGCCATTCATGAGAATGCAAAATGATCTGCAAGGGGCAAACTTTGTGCCAGTGTGAGGCAGAAGGGACCTGCCTTCCACAGGCCAGACCTCCTTGAGGGTGGGGCCACCATCCTCTGGCTCTATGCCCATCTCCACGTTTGTTGTTGCGGCAACACAAACAAGTCTCCTCCCTACATACAGACCTTCCTTACTTTTATCAATATGGGCGTCAGCCAGAGGAAACACGCCTTCTAAAGTTCCGGATGGGCTCACCCATCTTCTTCTGTACTTTTGGTGCACTAGTGAAGACTGCCTGTCTGCATGGAGTCCTGTGGCATGCCAGGGGAACGGAAGAAAGCAGTGATGATCGCATCGTGGACATGATGTATGCGATGTTTGAATAACAGTCTTGAAAGAAAACGGAGCTTGGATTGGTAGGAAATCCCTGGCCTCAACTGGTGCACGGAGTCCAAGGATATTTCATATTCGCCAACAGGGGTCCAACAGTCATTGACACCCTGAGCTGATGGCAAGCGAGCAATGGATGAACTGTCCAGGAGAGTATTGCTGGAGATGTCATTGATTTGCAACACGAGCAAGGCTTTCAGGCTGCCCCTCCCGGCCGGGAAATTGTTGAAACAAGCGCACTTGCCTGCAGCGCCCAGGACGCCCGTACAAAGCGCACGAGAATTCGACGGTAAAAGAGGAGCATTTGTGGCGTCCGCAGCAGGTAGATAAAACATGCGCAATTGAAAATTTGTTCCCAAGGTACAAAGGCATGCACAGCATGGCTAGCATAGAACTTGTGGATCGAAAGATTTTCCCTCTTTTGCAGCTCAAGAGGATCTGATGACTTCAGCCGGTACAGAGTGGTAAGTTAACGACTGCTGAATGTCAGAGAAACAGAGCGCCGAGCTGCCAGTGACCAAATGTGTTATGGTCTGGAGGCAATCTCTGGACATGAGAGGAGATGAAATTAGGCTTCTAAAGGAAGAAACCAAGTTGCAGGGCACAGCGCACTGTGAGCTTGCCAAACCACAAGAGAGGCTGCCATGTGGTCACAAGGGACATTTTGAAGGACTGCCCTGAGATCAGCGAGTTCGAGGTTCGTACCCCTCCCTTCCGTTACATGCTGCATAGAAATGCTTCATAAATTGCCAAAACTGGTTTGGATTTTGGCTTGTTGTACTCTCCTCCAAACGTCCTCATGATCAGATATACCCCAGAGGCTCTACCAGACCCCGCACATATGGCACTTGAGATCAAAGCACATCATGGTGATGCAGGTGGGCCTCGCCAGCTTTTTCGGTGAGTCTCGCCTCCTGAGCTTCATCTGCAATCCACAGGAGCAGTGACTCATCAAGTCCTACCTTGCCAGGCTTCTCAGCTCCTTGCAGCACTCCGCTCAACACGCGTAACATCGGCTTGGCTGCCTCTCTTGTGAACAGAGCTTGAGGTTGGCAGTGTCGCATGGATGTGGCTGAACAGATCTCCTTCTGGCCCAAGCTGAGCATCGTTCTTGTGGTGCAGTGCAGCACACCAGTTGCTCGCTGACGATAAACGAGAATGCCAGCCCTGACGTGCCGCTGGACCTTGCCGACTGGCTGGACAAGACAGCACCCGAGGGGAAGCACTACAGGTGACATTCAGATTCACCCCACCCCTTTCTGCCTTGAAAGTAAGCTTGCAGGTTGCATGCCGATGTGACCATCGCTAGCCTTCCAAAGATGGCTGAACGATACGGAATCTGTAACAAGCCATACAAGATCATTTGCAGGGCATCATCCTCTGGGTGTCAGTATTGAGCGGATCTGTGATGAGTCAAGTGGAGAGACCTGAGGAAGCAACGATTCTTACCTAACACTGTTTGAAAATTGGTTATTGAAGAGTAGCCAAGCATGTGGAACTTAAAGGATGGAATTGTCTGGTGCGAAGTTTTTAGGAGGTACTCCATTTTCTTACTTACAGCATTGCGCTGCAAACTGAAAGCTTAATGGCGAACTGAGGGGCAGACGAAACTGGGTACATGCAATTCACTCGCCAGTAAATCTTCAATGTGGCATGCAGGCACCTGGATGAGGGCCTAGATGACATGCCCGCCCACTGCAAGGTGAGTGCAATTTTTCAATAAAACGGACACTCACGGTGAAATCAGTGCTTCAACTTTTTCGTGCATGCTGATATGTCACCTGTTCTTGAGCCATGTCACAAGTTCTTGAGCATGGCGCATTTGAATGGGATTACTTTTGCTGGCCCATGTATTCCTTTGGCTCTGCTCTGGAGGCCAGATGGGTTGCAATTGCAGATTCACATTCAAAATTTAAGCTCTGCTCACATCCCCTTCACCTCAAACAGAGCGGATCCATTTGGGACTTCACTTCAGGCACACATAAGCTCATCAAGTAGCACTCCTGAAGATTTTGTAACAGCTGCAATAGACAACCTTGGCTCTCTTGATCGTGCTCTATCGGAGAATAGTAGCTGTCCCCTTCTGTTTCCCTCTGCCCCCCAAAATCAATGTAAATTCACTGTTTAGAAGCAATACCTTCTTTGCTGCCTGCAGTCCTCCATGATGGGAGTGAGCCTCACAATCCCGATAGCACACGGTCGTCTTGCGCTTGGGACCTGGCAGGGCATCTATCTGAACGAGCACAGGGACTACGGCGGTGAGGCACCATGCCTTGTCTTTCCCTGCAGACAGATTTGAAACCAGTGAACAATAGCCTGTCATGTTAACCAGATTGCAATGATCTGTTATGTTGCCCACCGTGAGGCCTTGGGAGTTAGATGTATTTATTCTTCCCAGGTACTCGCAAGGTGGTCGTCACAATCCAGGGGAAGAAGCGGGGAGATGGTAAGAGGTACGGAAATTACCGCTGATGATCACCGCTCATGCAGAAGGCCACAAAATTCAGTTGTGTAGGAACAAAGTTAGACATTAGACTGTGGGGGGTATCACTGCCTATTTTGAGGTATCGGTATTTGTGATTGAGAACTGTGAATCTGCTAGGTACAGTATCAGACGAGATCAGGGAGTATAGCTGTACAACGTGGAGAGCCCTGGAAAAGTGCATGAGATCTGTGATGAGGGGCAGGCTGAAATTATGTAGAATACAGATTGGTAGATTTTACATATTCTCAATAATAAAATTGAGATTTGCCTGGTATCTCTGAACACTCTGCCATTCCACAGCTTGCTGAAGCACACACTCGCTTTGCACAGTGTACTGCCGGTGACACTCACACTTCATCCCCAAGCAAGAAACGTAGCTTTCCAACAACCACCCTGTGATGAAGGGCGCCAGAAAGTGCAGGGGTGATTCCTGCCACTGCTACCATCCCAACAATTTTAAATGACCACAATACTCCTCCCTTCCTATTCCTAAGAAGTGCACAATTGCACACTTGCAATGCAAACCAATCAGTGGTGGCCATGCCCCGCGCTCTCATCCATGTTCCTCTCAAGAACAAAGTATTCCCCACCCTCCACTATCTGCTTGGGGCCCTCCCCCTCCTTGATGGTTCCCCACCTGTGGAAACACCCGATCGTCACATTCACAGGCAAAAAGAGGGCAAACACATTTTGAGTCCATCACATCAGCAATTGCACGACAAGAAAAATGCTGGCATGAATACAGCTCCTGCTGTGGCACCATGAACCAAGAATTGCAAGGATAAGCAGATTCTGCCTGCTGGTTGCTGGTGGCCTGATGTCCCCTCCCCCGCCCCCAGCACATACCGCAAAAATACAATCACAACTTGTATGCCGACCTCCCAAAAATATCTTCCAGAGGATCGGAAAAAAGGAATCTCAATCTTGGGAATTCATGACCAGATCCACACCACAATGAACACAATTACAGGGAGGGCAGCAGAGAAGATGGAAAGGGGGGCTCACCAGATGATGGAATCATCATACGGGTCTGGCACCCCCACCACCCTCTCCGAGAAAACGGAAGGCACCTTCACCGGCTTGTCCTCAGTCCCAAACGGCAGCGACAACCTGCCAACAGCAAAAGCTTGCTTGCAGACCGAAATTGCTGAATCGGAACCCAATAGGGCTTCTGATCGCCGGTCAAAAGAGACCTGAGTGGCATCATGCTAGGTTCTCAAGAACACTCCTGGCCACTCCTGGCTTGTGGTCACTTTTTCATTGCAAGGCTGCAGGGGCTGGAGGAGTACGCACAGAAGACTGGCAAACATCGTTTCGCCACGACACAGCAAGTGAAAGACTGCCCTCAGAGCAGTCAATGAAAAAGGGGTAGGGCTCACCAGTCCTCCTGGAAGATGTCTATGCCCTTGGCTTTCCCATCTAATTCTGCCCTGCACGGTAAGTGCCTCTTCAGGAGAAGGTCTCTCAGGCTGATGGGTCACATACCCAACCTAAGCTTGCAGTCTCAGAAGAGCTGCAAAGCCGGTTCAGGAACCGCCTGTGCTGAAGCTCGACATACCGTGCACATTCCCCGCATCATTCATGCTCTATCTACCTGATCTGAGAACCTTTTTTGGCCCTTGCTGACACAGCAGGCAGCCAGAAATCAATGAATCAAAAGCTCTGCGTCCTCCCATGACAGTGAAATGTGCCTATTTCCCTTCCAATCTCCCAATGACCAGCCAGATAGGCTCCGACTCAAATATTCCTCGCCGAGCGCCCTTAGCAGCGCAAAATCCCCCTGATGAGCCAAATGCAGGTGCGCTGACCTTTCCAGGCCTGTGGCCCTTTCATAGTCTGTGGCCAACTGGTCGTCGCCTGTTGTCGCTGTTGCAAAACCTCTGTCCAAGCCTCTACTGAACCCGGTTGCAGTGCAGCTCAGTCCCTGATTTGCCTGTGGGCAGGATATGTTGATCCACTGTGGACAGGAGAGATTAATCCACTGAGAAGAATCAAGCTCCCAGCGAGGCATTCTTGGGCGTGAATCAACAGTGAAGTTGATGCTTTGTTGAGCACTTGTGTCGTGACCTATGTTCACTTAATGTAAAATTGGGTAAAACTATTTCTGTGCGCAAATTGTAGGTACTGGATCTCCATTAGATTGAGGAGTAAAAGCAAGCCCTATCACGATTCCTCGCCTCAGATGCTCCCTAATACACAGAAACGCCATTTCGTTGGCCAACATGTCACATCAATCTCTTGACATTTCTCTTGGTCCTTGTGTCGAGGCTGTGGACTGAAATCACCAACCTGAGTTCGTGTGACTAAGTTTGCAGATTCCACTCCCTGCCAACAAGCGAGTCTAGCCAGACGGCCCAGTCGGCCTAGCCGATTCATGTCTTCACAGTACAGATGCTGGTCTTTGCAGATGCCCAGCAGATGGACAATCTCAGCGTCCAGCGCTGCTAGCCTGGCTCAATGGTGGGAGGGGTAGCTTGCCGAGGGGTTACGGCAGTGGATGCAGTCCGCATATGGTGTCTCTAATCTGAACAGGATAGGAGGAAGTCTGCGCGCTTGCACCGTCCGTCCCGCTGAAGTTTTCGCCAGCTTCTGGTGGTGATACGCTGCAGATCAGCAAGGGGAAAGAGGCCTATCAGGGCTAAATCAGCTGTTTGTGTTCAGCACGACGATTGACTCAGGTGCAAGGTGCTGTTGATTCAGCGGTCGGCCAAGCGGAGCAATTAAGGTTCGTTCTCAGCACATAAAAAACCCGTACGGATGATCGTGAATACGTGACCCCCCTTTCTTCTTCGACCTGATTGGACAAACCAATAAAATAGGCACATGTGATACCTAGTTTAAATGCATTTTTGAACAGCAGCCCCATCGACAGTGCATCACGGCAAGCCATACATGCCCATGCAGGTGCTACTACGCCACTATGGTGCAACTGCTCCTCTCCCTATGCCTTTTGGCTGCAGCAATCCGACACACACAGGCACAGACAGGAGCCGTCAACAGTGAGTCCTTTCAGAGAACAGCTCCCTGGCTGGCTCCCACAAATGCTTCAGGTCAAAAGGAAATGGATTCATTCTATAAGAGAGGAAGAGCCTGCTCACTGGACGTTTGTTTGTGCAGTACAAGTGGCCTTCGACCAAGAACAGGACATACCGCTCTTCAAGAAGTATGCAGTGATGAACAGTGGGCTCATCCCGAGCTCCAGATACAATGACTCCATCATTGCATCCTTCGGTCTCATCAGGGTGAGTCCTTCTCTTCCCTGCACTCCTTGACTTGAAGATTGACACAGAATGAGATCAGGCTCTTGAAAGCCCCAGGACAGATACACAGCTTGCACACCTCAAGGAAAACAGATGTGTGGCAATCTCTTGCCGCACCAATTCCGCTGCATTGGCTTTTGCCTCCTAAGCCATCCAGCATCGGATGCGTTCCCTTTCCCTCCCACCCCCCTGTCTGCGCCCTCTCGTGTCAATGCGATGATGCATCAATGCAGGCTTCTGCATTTGTGACGGACCTGTACATGGGAACTAGCAACCAGAACGCTAGCTTTGGTAACGCCATCACGGGAGAACTGGCTTCCGCTGCCTCCAATGGCTTTGTGTACAACTTTGACGAGCTCGACCACATCACCCTTGGACTTGCAGCTGTGGGGGTGAGTCAGCGTCCCCCCTTCCACCTCTCCCCTCCCTCCTCGTCCGCCCTACCCCATGTCATCTCCTCCCACCTGGTTCGCGACTTGTGTGTCAAGTAACGCGGCCTTTCCAACACGCCATTCATACACTTCAACTGCTCAGTTTAGGTGCAACTTCCGTCCCAGCAGCAGGAGTCACAAGGGTAAGAATGCTGGGTTCTGCAGCAGCGATAGGACTGATAAGGAACAAGAGGACATGTAGGGCACTGGTGAGTCTATGAGGGTAGGCATGGCGAGGGACACAAATGAAACCAGTCATGGCCAGAAGACTCAATGTTGCTTGACAATGTGTGTAGAAAATTCAGCAACATATGTCTTTCGATCTCGACACATGGTCGCTGATCTTTTGAACTCATTGTGCAACCCAGACTGGCCCGCAAACAGCAGAGCGAAGTTTGAGGGCGGTGGGATGTGCAGGTGACCCCCTACTGGGCCGTGACATACGCCCCCACCCCCTTCCAGCCGAACACTGTGAGCGACAACACTACGCAACTGGCCCAGTGTCTGGGATTTGAGGACGTGCCAGGCAAATACCAGTGCCGTCCCGCCGCAGGGGTGGCGGATTCCTCGTCAGGCTTCGATGACTGCTGGAAGTGCCCTCCAAAGGTACTCCCCCTCCCCCTGCTTCCCGAGCCAATTCTCCTCCTTTCCCTCCATTGTCAGAAGCTGCAGCAATATGGAGGTGGTAAATCTGGGGGAATCCCTCACCAGACATACTCCTGGAATAGCCAACAGGGGGGTTTGTGACAAATTAGGAGGTAGCATCGAGACTTTATCAAGGCTGGAAAGCATTGCATGACGAAGGCTGAGCTGGTACGAGTCTGGACGATTAAGTAGGGACGGCTCGTTTACTTTTTAAAAAATACTGATGGCACCAAACTTGCATCAGCCGCATAGGGTGTGTAAACCCATGTGCATTGCTGCATGACACAACAGGGGCAGCTTTTGCAGTATGATCCCAGACCCAGAAGAAAGCTTTTGGGAAGTCGCACGATTCTGTGCACTGGCACTGAGACGCTCAGCGCCAGCCAAAACAAGAAGTCATGCGCGAGGAAGGGGGAGCCGGGGTGTGAGGGTTTGATGGCCCTGAGAATCCTCATCAGGATACGGGACACCGATAGGATCAAACAGTAGGCACACAGGGTGTGAAAAGCATGAGCAGTCAGTGAGAGTAATACAATTTAGATAGAAGCAAACTCGTAACGTCAAAACAAGCAGTGCTGATGTACTGATACATGTGTTCGGTGGTGCAGGATGCGACAGGCGGCGGCTACACGCAGTATGGAGACATGCTGAAGGTGCTGGCGCAGCACGAGGCATTCAAGCTCAACGTGACTGTGATCAAGCAGATCTGGAACGAGCCCGACCTGACCTCCTACTTCAACTACTCTGCGGGGGGAACCACCTTCTTCGCCGGCACCAACGCTGACTACAACGCCATGTATAAGTCGGCCTCTACGGCCATGCTGGTGGGTATCTCAATCTTGCACAGATGATTGGGAAGGGGAGGAGGGGCTGGGGAGGGGAAAAGCTCCATGATCACGATGGTGTGTGCAAGGCAGCCTCGCGGTAATGTCGGTGGTTTGGTCATCCTTATTGCTTGGAGCTTGGCACAGTGAGGAAAAATCGTTTCCCGCGTACAGCACAAATCATGCATGCCGACCTTGTATGCACTGTTTAGGGCGGAGGGCCGGACGGTGGGAACGGTCATCATTTCCACATGATTGCTGCCATTCTATCACCCTGACAGAGCCCCATGGGGATGCAGGAGGTGGATCCCGACGTGATTGTGGGGGGCCCCGGGCTGGCCTACTGGCTGCAGACCAACCCCATCCAGTTCCCCAACGACCAGCGCGTTTCCGGCACCTATTTCGCGCAGCAGGTTGCCAACTCCAGCCTGCCCCTCGACTTCTTCTCCTTCCACGCCATTGCCGCCTGCACGGACGCCGCCTCCTGCAACATTGCAGACGTAAGAACCCCCCCCCCCCCTTCCCCCCCCTTGGCCCCAGCCCTTGGGG
>QAXI01000448.1:93903-110845 GCA_004335615.1 Chloroidium sp. JM | reverse complement strand
CCCCCCCCCCCCGCCCCGCGGGCCCCACCTTCATGCAAGCTCTCTCGTTCTTGCTGACCTTTGAGCCCCTCATTTTGGCTAAGACTGGGACGCCTCACCCCGCTGTAGGCCTCCTCGCCGTCATCTTCCTCGCTCCCAGAGTCGACGACCTGCTTGGATTTGCCCTTGCCCTTGGCTGCCGGCCTGTGGGCAGTTTTCTTGGGCGTGGCCTTCTTGACGGGTTCGGCTTTCTTGGGGGTAGCCTTCTTGGCGGGGGCAGCTTTCTTGGGGGTGTTTTTCTTGGCAGGAGTAGCGCTCTTGGAGGGGGTGGCCTTTGCTGCGGCGCTGGTCTTCTGCTTCTTTGCAGCGCTCTTTGGTGCCTCCTCCTACAGAGTGAAATTTTATTTTTGGGGCATGTGGATCATGACCGGCTCGCACATTCCGTTTCATAGTTGCCAAAACCACTTTATGAAATCAGATTTTATTGGCCTTTTTGTGCATGCGAGTTGGTGCAATTTCAACACTGAAGAGAAATATGGTCGGCATTAGAAGCGGTATAATGCCTCAACTGTATGTACTGGTTTTAGACACTGAAGAGCCACGAAAGGTGCGTTTTGCGGATTACCTCGGTCAAATCAATCGGACCATCAGCAGGCCGTTTCTCGGTCTTCTTGCCTGCAGGCACATAACTCAGAGCTGAATTTCTGTGACGATGATCACGAAGCTACAAAGCTTCAAGCAGAGGTCAACTACCTTCTGTCTGGTCGTCATTCTTCTTTCCAAAGAAGCTCCGAATGTCCTGCAGACGATAATGATGCGTGAGAGACCGATCTTATGCAGGTGCCAGACGTTGGCGTCTGCTTCTCTTCCAAAATGGAGACTTTAGAAACATCACCTTTGGCATGTTGAACTGCCTTGCTCTTAGGCGCTTATGCCTCTCTCTTGCATGCCAGATTTACCAGGACATTGTAAATGACCGCTCTAAGAACAGTCCAAGGGATTATACTGTGCACGCGACAATTTGGAACAGATCAGAGCATGAGACAGCCTGCCCAGGCTATATTACTAGATCCAACGACATTTCTATCATGTTCAACTGCTGTGATCATGGAATCAGAAGTCATCAAATTGTTCATTGATGTGAGCCTCATTTTTTATGGCTGACAGGCAGAGGGCACAACTGTGTGTACTCATTTGCAGAACAACAGCCCCAAAGTCAGCCCAGAAGTCATCGCATGGGATACACTCCTTACACAAGCCAAGAGCCTATTCCTTGGGCTGGAATCAGCTGTCAAAATAGCAATGCATTCTGTGCACTAAAATCAAGTATCTGTCATGGCCGTCCTTTTCTTGACAAGCTGTTTGATCATTCAGGCATTGTGTTTAATCATTGTCAAGTTTGAGAGAAAAAGGCTCAACAGTGTACACTGGCTGACCATGACCCCCTTATAATCCGCTCCCCCTCAGTGGGAACAACGCATTATGTCCTGTCATTCCTTTGTCAAGTTCGAGTGAGCAGGACTCTGTACACTGGCTGACCATGACCTAATGTGTTCAACTCCCTCTCGGTGGGAACTCCCTGCAACAGCAACTTGGTCTGTCAGCAGACGTGGCACAGCTGGTTGAGAGCCGATCCAGACAATGGCACACCCAATTCACTGGCAGGACATTGCAGGAGTAGACGCCATATGTGTGTGCACATAGTCTGAACATGATATGATTGAAGAAAGAAGTATGAGTTGAAAATACCATTGGATTATTCTTGAGGTAGCCTGCTGCCCCCCATGTCAGCTCACTTCTGTCCTCCTCATTCTCCATGCTGGTTTGACCAGAATCTTCGCTGGCAGGAAGGCAGTCCTGTTTTGCAAGAAATGAATTATGAACAGAGCAACCACCACAGCAACTTGACTGGTCCCAATCGTTGTACCTTGCAGCCACTGCTGCTTGACATTACCTCATCAAAGCACTGAATCAAGTGACGTGCCAGGTACAGCCATTTGCTTGCATGTGCCAGTGCCTTTGCTTGAATTACCAGCGGAAATGGAGACCAATTTCCTCAGATTATTGCCAATCAAACATCAAATTGAAATTCCGACAGCTACCTGATTGAGGTCCTCTACATTGCCACTGGCCAAATCGCTGGGGGGTGGGGTTCGGTCAGGCAGGAACGTTTCGCCATGCTGGTGCTCAGGATCCAAAGCGAAACAATCGGAACCAACGAGCTCAAACTCATCCCTCATTGCAGCTGCAGGCAGGACTATGTCAACCCACCATTTACGTGCATGTAGACTACAGCTGAAGCGCATGCATGAAATACACATGCAGCTTGCGTATGAGTGACACCGCACAGAGGGAATCCTGCGCAAGTTTTTGCGAGAAATGTTTCGGGCTTTGAGAATGCACACCTGTGACGTCCTCCAAGTCCGATTGCAGGAACACCTGGCCTGCACACCAATTGTATGATCTGCTACATGATCCATGTGGGCTAAGCTTGAAGGCACATGCCTCATCGCCAAGCAACCTGAAATGAGGCAAATTCGCAAACATTACTGTGTTCAGGCCATGAACCTCATACGTAATTGACTCTGCCGCCCATGGCGTTGCTCAATTACTGACAGCTGGCAGATATCTGCAGGAAAGGGTTTCGAAGCGCTCGACAGTGTGATCAACAGAATACATGTGGGTTATGTGAACAGGTCCATCACACCCACCTTGAGGCGGCATGAGGTCGCTGAGCGCCTTGATAAGGGTGGGCTGCACAATTCGCCGCTTCTTGTGCTTCTTCTTGAAGTGGGGGTCAGGGAACTGCAAGAGGCAGGACAAATCATTATTGTGCAGTGGATCAAATGGTACAGATTGCCATCCATAAGGCGGGCCTGGCAACCACAACTTAATGACCCCCAATGGTTGCGCATCGTCCCTTCTTTACTGATTCCCCACATCCGATACATCGCTGTGCCTCTTCCTCCATTCTTCCTTGCCTCCTTCCCCCCTTCCCAACCCGCCATACTGAATCACAGCAAGCTCCTTTTCTTCCCTAATCACCTCCTTCGATTTGTCGATGAGCCGACATGAAAAGCGCACCTGAATGGTGGCCAGCGTGAGGGGCCCGGGATAGGAGGCCAGCAAGCTCGGCAGGGAAATGGTGGCGTTGGCCAGCTCAAAAAGCACCTGGCCCTGCATGCCCATCGCCTGTGCCCATGTGTTGGCCCGCTCTATCAGCTGCAGTAAGCAACAGCTCATTGGCAAGATCCATGTTTATACCGCAGGAGGTGTGCTTGTGCTGACGTTCCGTGTCATTCTCGGGTGTACATTGTAAGCTCTCCCTTTGAATTCATCCTTTAGAAAGCAAGCAGGGCATATGCTTGAGGTAGTAGAGCAAGAGCACGAGGAGCTCACAATTCAGGGCTCATCTTGACGGTCTTGTTTCGTGGAGGCACCCTGTTTGCACACGCAGGTTGTGAATGCAATTGCAGGCTTGGGAGCTCTGACGCAAGAGCTCCGTGAGCACCTTGTCAGAGGTCCATGCGTCGGGGAGGCAGAATGGCTCACTGGGTTCCGGATCTCCAAGCCCAGGAAGTTGTGCTCGGGATGCTTTTTGGCCATCGCAAGCACGAAGCGGCCCCCCGCGGAGCCAATGTCCACCACCAGGGGCAGGCTGCAGTCCGCGTAGGTGGTGCTCCATTCAGGGGCTGGCCTGATGGTCTGGAATTTGGTGCGAAGGGGGTTGATGTGCTGTCTGACCCGAAGACCTTTTGCCTGCAGTGGGGAGCATGGTGCTCAAGGGCGTTCTCCTTTTGTGCAAAGCTTCAGGCAAGAGCCCTTGTTGAATTCCTCCAATCGTGTACATACTCCACAGCTACCCCTCCCCTTGGTTTCAGCTGCCAGTCCGTGTCTTGCTCCTAGGGGTCTGACGACAAGTGATATATTTTCTGCAACGATCCCTCTTGTCATCTCCCCACACCGTGGTGATTGTATGAATGCTAATGTTCCTGGCATAAGCAATGCCACTTCCATACACAATTCTGGAAAGTGTAATATACTGGCTCCAGCGTTGCTACCCGGAACTGCCAAAAACCTCATGCAGGAGGGTGCCAGCAGCTCCATTTGAGCTCATCAACAAGAAGGGTATTGTGCTGGGTGCCACAAAAGTCTCTGGTATGCAAGGTCTTTCTAAAAGAGCAGGCAGATTCACCGTTCCATACATGTCCTCTAATTCCAGGTAGTCAGCCCATTGTTCCTCCTTCAGCGCTGCATTTCCAAAGGGTGCAGCTCTTCCTCTCGGTGCATGCAAAGATGGCAAAGCTCGAAACGCGTATCGGAGACCAGTCCTTAGCATTTTTTCGCTCGCTAGATGAGCCATCATTCGTGAATTGCGCTGTTGCAAGAAGCGTCCTTGAGCGTGCAGCCTCCAGATAGTCTCGACTTGAAAGAGGCCTAGGTCGTCCTGCCGCCCCCACCGCCACTTCCCGCAAGGGGGTGATCCTGGCATCTCAGCATGAAGTGGACGGTGTGGAACCTCATAGAG
Organism: Chloroidium sp. JM; assembly: GCA_004335615.1. Classification (NCBI taxonomy): domain Eukaryota; kingdom Viridiplantae; phylum Chlorophyta; class Trebouxiophyceae; order Watanabeales; family Watanabeaceae; genus Chloroidium; species Chloroidium sp. JM. Next base: position 106,338 of record QAXI01000448.1, on the reverse strand, counting down.
GGGGAGGGAGAAATACATGACATCAGGGTACTGAATCATTCAATAAGATGCAGCAAAGCTTGGGCAATTCCATTATGCAGGTCACCAAATCCCCCGCTGCACCTCCAAGTCAGGCGCAATGCTCTGCCTAGCAATGATGAGGACTCTTTTCTGAAAATTTGTACTTTTGGAGCTGAAAGAAACTTTGGTACGGTCCAATGAGCTGCATTTTGTTGCGATTGTCAGTAGGACAGCGGCTGAGCGAGCAGGATCTGGCCTCAAGCATATGATTGGACGTCTAGAACAGGCAAGAATTGAGGTAGCTCGATGTTGAGGAAATCACAACGTGCTCATGTGTTATGCCCGCACTCGACTGTTCCCTGCTAATTCAAATCAAAATCTAGGCAAGCATAGGGGTTCATTCAAGTGCTCTGTAGAAGATGAAGTTTTTCAATTCCAACTTGACCAATTCACTTCAATCCTCACATGGTCCTAGATTAAAATTCGTATGCACACTTGTAAGTGCTGAAAGGCACACACAGATCACAGTGTGCAGCAGGCCTATCATCCCATAACAGTGCCACAATACCAAGTGATGCAAATGCTGACCGCTGAAAAATAAGCCTTTTGAGGCTACAATTGCACATGGTCTCTTCAAGTGCTGCTTCATATCTTTGCTGACGCATTTGATGTCATACAAACATCCATAGGTGTCTGCAAGGCTGTTGCTCTTCATTCGTTTAAATAATAGCAGATGCAGCGTAATGAGGTCCTTCCCCTGACTGTTTCAACTGATTTGCGAATCCCCAGTGTCGTTATGTTTTGCCAGATTCTGCCGATCAAGCTCTGGGGGAAGCAGAAAGGAAAGGCATCCCATGTGCAGGGTGCCATGTCATTCTATGAGCTGCAGCATGCCTCTCAGTGCCGTGCTACCGGCTGTCAAGCCTTTGGACACTTTTGCCGCCCAAATCCTCCAATTCTGAAGAATCGGGCTGATAACAGCATCCCCCCTCTCAAGCGGATTTGCACGCGGATTGGGGAGCTGCCTGGGTCGGCAGCTGCTCATTGGCGGGCGGACCAGGGCCAGGAGTGGGGCTGGTAGTCCCTTGGGAGACTGCCAGGTGGATGAGGTCCAAGAATGCTGCAGCAGGGTTGCCGTTGTTCCAGGCCAGGGAAGCTGCGGCCATGGCCTCACAGCCAGCGGTGGCGAGGTCGTGCCGCTCCCGATCCCCCTGTCTGATGCCTGCAGCACGGCGCTGATTGGTACTGTACATCTCTTGCATTTGGGTGCGCTGTTTGTGGAACGCTTCAAGGGGGGTGGAGTCTCAGATGTATTGGTTCCATAGTGCCCAACATCTTTGTCCACTGCACCTGCCTTCAGATTGAGGTGCCTGCGGATTGCTGGGACTGGTAATATACAACGCCAAGGCGCCTTGTGTCTGTTAGTGACTATGTGAATAGGATTAACGCTGTGACTGATGATGCAAATAGTTCCAGTGAGGTGTGAGTCAGGTGATGTCCACGTTCGAAGCTCCCCATCCCCCTCTCAATCCTTCCCCACCGCATTCCTCCCAGCCACGCCTTTTCTTACTACCAAAGATGTATCGTAAGCTGCAGAGCCTCATCTCTCTCTCATGCTGGCTTTTTTATTCCCAAAGTAACAGCCAGCAATCCCAGCCAGAGTGCAGTGGGGATCATCCCACCTGTTGACTGGGCAGGCGCGCTCTGGATCCTGCGCTGACCGGCAGGGGGCGGAGGCGGCCCCTTGCCCAGGTCTTCCTCGAAGTTGAGGAACGCCTCAGCGGGGTCCTCCTCCAGACAAGCCCGGAAGGGTCCCAGCGCCTCGTCATCGCCCTCACCCTGGCATGCGACCCAGAAATACATCGAAAGTGCCCATGAAGAGAACCTATTCATCAAAAGTAAATATTGTCCCTTGAGATAATCCTTCATCAGTGAGTCCTTGAAGTTCTCCTGAGGGTAAAACACACTGTGAATGTGCAGAATACTGCGACCTTGTCAAACTCCCTAGCGCTTTACCTTTCCAGGACAGCAGCCCAAATCTTCAATCACGGGATTACATGTAGAAAATAAAGAATATCCATAATAAAAAGCAATGCTCTTATCTCTGGAGATGACCCCTTGTTTGCTGACCTGGCGCTCGGAGGCGGTGGGCATGCGGATGACAAGGTCCTCCTTGTAGGCCAGCAGCGCCCTGATGAGCTGCCGCAGGCGGGAGTGCTCGTCCCTCGCACTGCTCCCCTGCACAGTCAGTGGTCACGATGGAATGTGCCACTAAAATATTGATATTGAGGGGAAGAGGGTGTTATGGGCACAGATTCGCCAGGGAAAGAGGCTGGCAATCAGCAATCGAGAATTCACATGGCTGAGGGTCTGCCACTGCCAGCGAGAGCAGTGGTTATGAGAGCGATAAGTCTCCTATGCATGGACAGCGCTCACTGGTATTTGAGTACCTCTTGCGCAGCAATCCCTCTTTCCGCGTTTGCAAAACAGGTATGCAATCTTTTCCTCCCTCCACCTTCTCTTGGTTCAGCAAGACACCAGGACGTCTTCTCCAACGGATATGCGATTCCTTGCCCCGAAATACAACGCTGATTCTGATCTAATGAGGTGAGGTTCGTTGACATATATTCTTCAATACCTCCAATCCCCACCCCATTCTCTCCAGGGGCCACTCCATTTGTATCTGTCAGGAGCAATGCTGACCTGGCGGTCAAGGTGCATTTGGGCATGCAGCAGCACGCCGTTCTCCGCCTTCATGCGCTTGGCCTGCCTCTCCAGGCTCACCATCTGCCTGTCCAGCTGCCTGTCGAACTCCGCCTCCATTGCTTCCTCCTCTTCGTCGCCGTAATCCCTGTACCCCTCCTCTTCCTCGTCTGACCCTCGGCTTCTTGACCTGTTGGAGCAACCCAGATGGTTGCTTGTCTTGACCATAAGGCTCTTGATCTATTGGAAGGAACACAATCATCCAAATGGGCTTCAAACGGGATTCAATGACGGGGCTCGGTGCGAACGCCAATGAATGTATCCCCTGCAAAAGCCTAGTGCTCTTCGAGAGTGCAACTTCAGATGTTGGACTGCTGTGAGACATCACCTTCCATGCTTCCCAGTTTTGTTGCAACCTCTGGTGTCCCACAGCTGGCTTTTTAAAGCAGTCGGCTGGGTGTGGGGTACCTCTTAAGGCGCTTTGGGGTGCTAATGAAGTAGGGTGCTCTGCGTTCAAGCTCCCAACAGTCTTGCAAATCGAAGAGATCGCTGCCGGAGGAGCTCAGACTGCCCACGCTGAGCAGGTCCGGTCCTGCTGCTTGCATGGCTACCCAAGCCCCGACAGGCTCCTCCTTCCAGTAGGAGTGCCTGCGATAAGTTGTGCTCCTAAGCTTGATGTGTGAACTGACCAGATCCGTGTGTAGCCCTGTGAGCTAGAGAAATAAATTGCTTGCTCTTCTTGCTGTATGAATTTCGCAAGGTAGTAGTTCAGCGTGCATCACCGTTTCCACATCTTCTTATATAGCTCAACGAATGATTCGAGATAGATATGGATCTGCTGTGATGCTTCAGGGCACAGCCACAGGGTTAGCTCTGACACGTTGTTGGAGTTCGTATCATGTGTGACGCTGATGCCCCGACAGGCGGTTCTTGACGACTGTGCTGCCACAAAGCTGGTGTATTGGTATGGTGATCGACTTGAAGGGTTGTGCAGCAGAACGGCCTAGTACAACGGAATATTTTCTTGGCCTAGGTTGAGGATGTGTTGCTGTTTACCTCCGCGCAGCATACGAGCAGTATTGCAGGACTCCAGGTCCTCGACTGCTTCTTGGTCCTGGAAGCTTCTTATATGCAGCCAATCTCTTCTCCAGCCCAACTCACCCACAGCTTGCAGTCTGCGTGCTGTAATGGCCCTCTCTGAAACTTCGATAGAGTATAGGTGGGAAGTACAGTACAGTGAATGTATTGCAGGTACGCAGCTGGGTTGACTGGTGAGATGAGGGCCTGACGTCCTGTTGACCACTTTGGAGCTCGTCAGATTCAAGTGCACACTGACAGGCTGGCAACTGCTCGAAAATCTGAAGTACAAGCTCTGTAAGCAGATCAGGCTAGAGAGAGATCTTTGTGTCACCTACCAGCTTCTCTCCGACGAATCACGACCCGAACAATCAGCTTTTGCTATGATGGCACTACCATGCTGTAATACCACTTAGTGAAATAAAGATACATGCCCTCTTTGCATGTTGATCAGAGGACGCACGTCAAACTTACGCTGCAGCTTTGGATACCTTTCCTCATAGCTTTTTGGGTGCAAGGGATCCTCAGAGTGATTGAAGTGGTGCCCTTAATCTTGCCACAGTGACTGCATAAAGTTGGTAGAGCTTGACCCAGCAATTTACAGCGTGCACACGCACAGATTATCATTTACCAAGTTCATACCATTGGAGTTCACGTGTATTCAATCAGTATTCACAGCACTACAGCCTCGTTCGCAGCACACCCATGGCTGGGGCCACCCTACTTCAACATGTAGACCAGGTCTAAAACACTCCTTTCAACATGCATTGCACTGCAACGATGGGGTTCCATGTTTCGTCCGTTGCCAAAAATGGCGCCCATTCCTGAGTGAGTGGGTGAAATCCCTTTGGACGATGCTCAAGGGCAGAGGGAATGTTGGGGATGGTGGCACAGCACAGTAGTTCCGGCGTCGTTCATTCTCCTGGGACATTTGTAAGGGTCTGGCAGCTATTTATAGTGCCGGCTGTGGGAGGCAGGGCCGGAGCGGTGGAGGCCACTCAGACGGAGGCGGGTTCGAAGGTGGTGTTAGGATCGACGGACTTGGTAATGCTGAGTCGGTGTCCTTCGATCGTGGGGCGAGGCCTGCACACAGGGCGCCACATCCTCAAGCTGTGAAGTCATTAAGCATGCCGTCCCTGGTACCTCAGGGAGCGGAGACGGTTTCTGAACAGTGATCCAACATTTCACTTCTTACTTCAGTCAGGGGATTTTAGCTTGCCGCTCGACAAGGAGCAGGTTTGCCTTTTACTTCTTCGTAGAGCTGCCAGAAGTGACAGGAAGGAGAGCGGCTGACACAGAGTGGGACAGACCTCTGCCATGAGGTATTACGTGCACCCCCAAGTTGTGAAAGAAGGGCGCCCTTTCTCCCTCACAGCAACAGTCCACCGGCCCGCTCTCCGTCTGTCGCAATACCTGACCAGATCTAAACCTATTCTGCCACACCAATTCAACCAAGCCAAAGCGGATCCAGGTGCTCAGGAGGCATGGCACGCAGGATCTCTTACGGAAGGGGGGGAGGGGGGGTCTCCAGACCTGCGGGGGGTGGCGCTGCCGCCGGCTGGGTGGGCATGCAGCTGCTTGGCCAGCAGGGAGGCCAGCTGTGCCCTGAGGGCTCCATCCCCCTTGAGCACCTGATCCAGCCCCCGAAGCAGCCCATCCCGGCCCTCGGAGGAGGCGGTGAGCCCCACCAGGGTGCGACAGGCCGCCAGGGTGCGCAGCTCCTGCGGGTCGATTAGAGGAGATGAGTCACCTCACCTGGGTTTCTGGATGAAGCAGGGGGCTTTCCTTCCGAAGAATTTGCTGACCCCAGGAGAAACATAGCGGGAGTCGCACCCGGCAAGGACCGGGTGTTCCTGAACGTGTCGATCTCTCTTGAGAGGGGCAGGGGGGTTTGCTGGATTTCAAACATGAGGGAACTGCTGATCTTTTGTAAATGGGGCTCTCAGGGCGCCACCAGAGGACAGGGTGTGGTTCAAGCCAAGGCGACTTTTCCCATTCCCCAGGGATCGATTGCAATTCCTGTCCGTTACCCCTGATTGTCCCCGTGTGGAGATGAGGCTGCTGCCCTTCTGGAATAGGGGGCGCTGCAGCATCTGGGAATCCGAGGATCCAGATGTGACCACTGGTTTGTGGGGAAACACGGAGCAAGGGGGATTTTAACGGCGTCGGCTCTGTGGGCTACCTTGAGTTCGGTGGCAATGATGATAGCTCCCGTACCCTCTGCCCAGGCCAGGAAACCCTCGTCGTTGGCCCATGCAGCCGCCTCATTCGGCGCTAGGCTGTCACTGTATCTGCGCCCAAATCACAACTTTGCATACAACAATTCCTGCCGAGATATGACCTGAGACGCCTGAGAAATTGTTTTCCAAATTTTGCCGAGATGGGCAGGGATGTGGAAGAGAAAATCTTGAAGCGCAGCAAATCATTCCAGAGACCTCAAAGGCCACAGTCCGGCGTCAGGGTTAAAAAAAGGCCCCGCGACCTTTGCTGCAGAATCCCTGACAGACTTTCTTGCTTCAGTATCGCACCTGGAGTTGTCAAGCTGCACGTCAGAGCTGGAGCTTGACTGCCGGACAAGCCCCCGGAGGGCTGGGGAGCGCCCCTTGGGCTGCCGCAGGAACCAACCACGCAGCATGTCCAAGGCAGACGTGCGCAGGATGGAGGAGTCGGTGGTGGTGATGTGCTTCACAATCTCCTCCTCCGCCAGCCTGTCGATGCAAGACGATGTTACCCACACGGTATCATTAGACAACCGTATTGCATTGAGGAAAGTGGGTGCAGTTCTCATGATGCAGAGAGAATGCAGATTTGATGTGACTTCATGCGCTTCTTTTGACATTTCTTTCACTACAGGATCTGCAAGTACTGAAGTGGGCGCCAGCACCCACAAATCTTGATCCCTGGTTTGTCCTTGGAAGGTGGAACATGACAGGAAAGGAAGCACAGTAAATTTATAATGCAGATGTGTTCACAACTCCAGCTGTTCACCAAAAAAGACACAGGGCGCTGTATCACAGCCTATCGTCGCATCAATCATGACTTGCCACCCTGTTGAGGAAGGATTTTGGAGATTGACAGGAAGCAAAGGAGACGGTCCCATTGCACGCATTCCATCACATGTTGGGTGACTTGCATGTACAGACGAGGAGGAGAAGGGGAAGAAGGCCCCTCACCTCCGCCTGAGGCGCAGTCCCAGGAAGGAGCGGGCCTTCTGCCAGGGCACGATGCCGTGCAGCACCTTCTTGGCCATCATCCTCACCGGGGTGTCATGCATTTCGGCAAACGCGACAGCCACCTGACCACCCAGCACAGGATGAGACACACTGAAGCGCTGCTTCTTATTCCACCTGCTCTGTGTTCAGTACCAGGCTCCCAATCCGACTAGTGATTGCTGCCATTTCACACATGAGATGATTTCTGATTGATTCTTGTGTGTGCTGGCTTTGCAAATGTCAGATTTATGTAATGGTGGAAATGAATTGAAGGGGGTCACAGTGTCAGAAAAGATGCATCTACACTGGCAGCAGCCTCACTGGTGACGTCCACAGCTCCCGCAATATGCACAAAGGTGAGCCAAGGCTAAAAAAATGGAAGGGGAGGTTGTGGGGCGTTCCCAGCACAGATAGCCCGGGATGTTTCGGGAGGGGGGGCAAGACCTGGCGATAGACGGGCAGCAGGGCAGCCTCCCGCGCCTTGATTGCCGCCTCCATCCCTGGCTGTGCTTCAGCCTTGAGCTTCAGGATGCCCACGTCCAGCCTGTGCATCGCCTTGATGAGGTCCGGCGTGCGAAACTTGATCTCCACCATGCCCTCCGCCTCCAGCACTCCTCCCCTGGCCCCCGGGTCGGCATACATCTCCACCTGCAGTAAAGAATCCGGCCGCTGGCATCGAGACTGGCGTGGATGCTTGAATATGCCTGTGCCTGTCTGAAGCTTCTCTGACGTTCATGTGAGAGGCCCTTGGCTGTGATGTTAAGTATTTCAGGATTTCTTCTCCCAAAATGGAAGACTCAGTGTATAATTTGTCTGTGTTTACACCATTGAAAATGAGCTAGAATACCATCACAAGAGAAGTAGGGAAACATAATGTTTTGAATTCGTTCATGGATGCGAGCTCTGTTGCAAAATGGGCCTTGGCAGGAGCAGGGGTTGAGGTCGATCACATGTAGCCTGACTGCTTATAGAGGAGAAAGCTCACCTGCTGGGAATTGATCTGGCCATCGATGACCACCCAGGCCCCTCCCCGCAACTCTGCACCAGGAGGCAGGTAGACAATCACTGGCTGCCTGTAGGTCCGCAGGTTCTCCACTATCACCGAACCAGCCTGCATGAGTGCATCAGGACTGGGTCCCCCATCTTTGCATCACTTCCAGGCCTGATCCCATCGTGAGTTCTCCTGTAGGCACTTGTGCCAGCCCCAAAGCATTTGCCATGGGGCTCTTGGCAAGTATCTTCGACCCTATACTACCTCTTCGCGGTGGTATCTATAGAAAAAATAGTAAGGAAGAGACTACAAGAGATAAGGTTTCATGCCGCTGGACAGTCTGGTGCGGCAAGCGCTCAGAAGTTCTTCAATGGTATCAGATTCAAAGGATGAGCGGCAGAGGGAGATGAGGTAAGGAAAGGGGGAGGAGGGATGGGTGAGTGTGGAGGGGCTATTGAAAGAGACCTGCAACACCGCTTCAAACAGGTCGCGCTGTCCGCCGGAGAAGCCCCTCCAGTTGGCCATGATGATCAGGGGCAGGGCCTCACGGTCAAACTCCTCCATGGCGTGTGCGGTCTTCAGTGCAGAGTCGGGGAACCAGACCTGCAGCCACATGTTCACTGGGTCAACAGCAAGACCACCCCGGTGTATTTATTTAATAGCTGTACCATCTAGATTATGGCTGAAATGAAGGTGAGCTTGATTCTGCCTTTCTCAATGTGGACTCACGAACTATTTTTGGTCAATGAGACTTGTCAATCTTCAAGGGTGGATTTAGAAGGGTGATCGTCTATTCAAGGAGATGCTTGAACAGAGATGTCAAAGACAGACATTGTGGATATAAGATCAACGAAGCGGATGCTGAACATCGCCGAGATGCCAGCTGAAAGCCTGAAATATTCTCCAAGACAAAAATTCCTGCCAAGCTAAGCATCGTTGACAGCAAGAGTTGCCTGGAGGTTGCACTTCTTCTTTGCCAGTGTGTCAAATCTAGCTGCCTCGTGATCATGGACACTCTACCTCTACCTGGGCTCATATTGTATCCCAGACCGCTCTGGCATTTGATTACATGTAGACTCTCCACAGTGATGTCTCCACCACATTGTACCCAGAGCATTCCCTCCACACATGCCAGAGCTACAATGAGCGGGAGACGGGGCCAGGGATGGAAAACAAACCTGGCCAGCCTGGGGGACAACACGCTCGGAGGAGTCGGGGGCACCCGGATCCGCAGGAATGTTCAGCATCACGGTGTTGGTCTCTACCCCGATGACCCCCACGGCGATACCCCCCAGCCGTGCGCGCCCCGTGACCACGGTCTGCGCCCACCTGCGGCTCATCGCTTTCAACCCGGGGACCCTGCTTTTCTGATCACCAATACATAGGGAGGACTCTCTCATCTGGGACTGAATGGCGGCATTGTCTACACATGCTTGGAAGGAGCGAGAGCAGCTCAATTGCTCTCGCCAGGACTTGACGGCGCACCCCCCACCCCCCTCCAAGGACCAAGTGCTTCCAGAGGTTGTCAGCGGTAAGTGGGAAACTTACCCGCTGCTGGCCTCTTGCCAGGAGTTGCGGTCGAAAAGACCGCTCTGCCACGAGTCGCGCCCAGGGCCCGAGGAGAAAGCTGGCAGGCCCGCGATCGCTGCCCGGGGATCCAGCTTTGCACCTGCAAGCCACACAGATGAGTGGGAGGAGATGGAGATGGTGCGCTGGGTTGGATAGTTTGGGAATCATGGCACATTCCCCAAAAGCCGAATCTCTCTGCATGTCTGGTCTTGACTGACTGGTGTACTCTCATACGAAGCCGTGGTTTGCATATCGGTGAAAAGGAACTCGGGCCTAGGCAATTTTCGCCTAAGCTTGCCCGATTGTATTGGACTTGTGTGGCCCTACAACAGTCATGATGCTCATCTGTGCACGTAAAGTGTATTCACAGATGAGGCCTCATGACCACACTTATTGCTTGGTAGCCACAAACGAGGATTGTGCGTGCTCGTCCTTCTGCCCCCAAAAAGCCTCCTGTCCGCAACCTCAGCCGTGCAATGGAGTGGATCCTTTGCGACAGCAGGGAATGACATACCTTGAGCAGGCGAGTAGCCAATGCCCCTCTCCAGGGGGTCTGAGGTCGCCAGGTGGGCCGGGGCGGAGCCCAGGGTGGGGGGCATGGTGCACAGCCACTGCAGAACTGTCGATACACCCTCCAGGTCATCAGCTACAACATGGTGACTCACCCCGTTAACCCCCATCACCTACACAAATCACCATTCTCATCGCCTGAGTACATCATGGAGGGTGCTCACTGCCATCGTTTCTCCAGACCCACAACCAGCAGGATCTGTCGTGACATTGTCAATTGCCCTTGGATGATGCATCTCTCACCAGGATTTGCCCTGTCCCATTTCAATCCATTGAAGTGCATGTACACTGACCCCAAAATCCCTACTTGCATCCTCTGAATTGGGATCTTCGACCCCTGGCCTTCCACAACTCTTACCCCACCGGAGCCACTTCCGGGCATCAAGCACCGCCTCGTCGATCACCCCAAGGGTCTCGAGACGTAAAGCCTGCAAACGGATTCCCCAGTTCTTCTAAGGCATGCACATACCAAGGGGAGAATGTTTGGCATGGCCTGCGCACCTGGACTAACATCTCCTGGATGGGGGGTTGGGGTTGTGCGTGTGTGTGTGGGGGGGGGGGTGCTGTCCACTCACCTTGGGGCCTCCCAGCTGCAGGTTGGTGGTGTAAACCTCGCGACCCAGCAGCTTGTTGAGCGCGGAGTACCCCGTGAGGATGATCGGCTGATCGGCGCGCTGCACACAACGGCGTCCCAAGCGTGCCAGGTATGCTCCAATGCCCACAGTCCTGCACACAGCGGCCAGGTCTGTGTCTTTCCTTTTTTTCTGACTCTCTTGGCTCCCTAACCAATTGCTGCTCAAGGGTGCTCCTTCAAGCCATTTACCAGGGAAATTGTCTTCCACCATGACGCTGGGAGGAGAAACAGGTGGATATAGAGACGGTCATGGAGTTGACAAGGGGAAAAACATCATCAAGTGGACAAGTCTCCCAGGGGAGAGGCGGTCTTAAAGCATTGCATGCGCTTGAATCTGTGAAGGAAGCGGCTGAGGTTCTGCGGCGTTACAGATGACAATGAAGGAGGTGCAAGCACTTCCTGCACACTTCAAGGCATGGACAAGTAGGGATTTTCCTGCTAATAATTCGTCAAAGCCAGGTGGCCAACTCTCAATTTCAGAGCAAAAGATGTTGATGAGACGTGAAACTTGTGGCCCTCTGTGTCAACCACAACAGGAGCAAAATCCAACTTCTCTTCAAGCCACCAATCCTGCACCCTCTTTCAAGCCCCTGCTCAGTTTTGGGGATGCAACATACCTGCCGGACACCAAGGTGATGGTGAGGCCCTCCCTGAAGGCCTTGGAGTATGCAGACGCAATTGCACCACTGCCAGAAAGGCACTCCACCCCTAGCCCTTCCTCCAGACCCACGATGTCAGTGATGCTCCACCGCTGCTCGCCTGTGCAGTGGCATGCTCATGAGGCATGTTAAGCTTTCAGTAAATATTCATTTGCAAGAAGCAATTGATGGTTGAAGAGCATGCAGAGTCGCACATACAAAAGTGAGTGCAAGTATGAACCGAGACTTGATAGTCATTCCTGCAGTGGGGAATCCATCCTTCTTCAGATTGTGCTTCCAGGATGCGATGTCGTGCCTCTCACATCGGCCCCATAAAACACAGGGGTTATACATTCCTTTGTAGGATTACTCCTGAGAGTCTGCACCCTGCATTTTGCTTAACAGCAAATATGAGAATTACATCCTTCCTACCAACTTCGGCCACCTTCTTGCATGTCTTCATGGCTTGATATGACTGTGACAGGGAAACAACATTACCGTGTGCTGTCACCGTCTTTGCCTTCACCAGCAGACCTGGGGACTTGGCACTGATGGCCTGGTAGTCTGCATCCGTGAGGTACAGGTATTGGAAGCCCTTTTGAGGCTCCTTGGGGTTGTTCCATTCAACCTGCATTAACCATATTTCATGTGCCTTGGCAATTTTCATTATTGTAGTTCTCGTTCGTCTCAGTGCTTGTTTTGAGCCCTGAAGACTGCCCCCTCTCGTCGCCATGTGCGATGATGCACAGCAGAGGTCGCACTTTGCAGGATCTGATATCTGCACTTGCTTAACGGTGTCTGCCCTAATCTCACGCAATCCTTCTACCCGACCCCATTTGCCAGCCCCACTATTGGTTTGAAGTGGCATACAGAACCTTCAATGTTGAATGACAGCGACTCTCTTGACCAAATGCCATCTCTCCCCCCCCCTTCCCCCCCTTCGCCGACCCTTTTGCCCCGTCATACCTTCCCAGCCCTGATTAGAAAGATGGGAGATGACCAGCACACCTTGAGCTTGAAGTGGCAGCAACTCTCTTGTTT
>QAXI01000448.1:46828-59390 GCA_004335615.1 Chloroidium sp. JM | reverse complement strand
CTGTAGGGAAAATTAAATGCGATGGAAGTCCGTTCTTTAGTCATTGAGTGCCCCACATCTCGTTTAAGGGTGCTGCAGGTACTCCTTGCTGGCCGCGAAGATGCCCCCCTCCCCTTCCCACTCGCACACCACCACGCCCTCTTCCTATCCCTCCCTCTGTTTGAGGCATCATTACCCTTGCATGTAGTCTTGTAGAGCACACTGCTTTGAAGAATGTTAGCATTTTTTTCGAAGTGGCAATTGCAATGGCAATCATACAGTCATACAAACATACAATTTCATTAGTCAATTTCCAATAAGATATACCGGGTTGGCATTCTTTGTGTACTCGTGCATTGGAGGCAATGCAGGCCAAGCTTTGCCTCATGTCAAGGGAGAGTACAAAGCACCTTCCTGTTATATTCATGTGGAGATGATAGGGCTCAGTCAGCCAGGCAAGACTCCGGATAGGATGTTGTTTTTTGTCACTCACTGGTGATTTGCTTGTGACCTGCATGTGTGTGTCAGGGCTGCAGCATGGAGCAAGTATCATATTGCGGTGACTCAGCGTAAGGAGGATGAGCCGACCAGCAGCAAGGACTATTATGACTCGCACTCACCAGGGGTGAGTGCTTGCATATCATCTATCTATCATCTCTGGCATTCTGATGACCTAAAGGGCAAACTGAAGCAGCGCAAGGCTTTTCTAATTGAAATTCTGACTAGAAAGGATTGAAGGCTGTCTTCCATATCCATTTCTCCACCACCTGCACTTTCCAAATGCATCTTCAAAATTCAATACGCCACAGCAACTCAGGATATTCTGAAAGTGAATCAAGCTCTAATCAATATGCTGTCTGAATTAGGTGACATCATTTCATGGGTCGCCAGCAGCCAGAGGTCAGAAAGCAGAGCCTTAACCCCTCGGTCAAAAGTGTGTGGGCTGATGCAATACGGAGCGCTAGGACCTAGAGCCTTTTGGCGTCTGTCCACAACGATTGGGAGAGTGCGCGCCTCAAGATGTCACTTGATCAGGTCTTGCAGTATGCCGCTTCATGTCCCCGCAGGAGCCGATCTGGAGCCTGGACATGGCCTTGGACGGTGAGAGCATCGTGGACGAGGATCTGGTGGCCTGGGTCAGCATGGGCATCCAGCACATCCCACGCTCCGAGGTTTCCCCTGCTTTTTTCCCTTCCTGTTTCCCTCAACCTGAATCCCCATCCTAGGCTTCAGAATTGGGGGGCCTTGCACTCCGGGATGAGGCTTCGGGGCAACCAACGTGAGTGACGTACAAAGCTTTAGGGAAATCCATCTTTTGTGGACTGCTTTGTTGCACCCCTCTCTACCGTCTTGATTATGCCCTGCTAATAGCAGATTGGTACAGAGCATCACCACCCCCCCTCCCCACCTCCCACCCCAACTCCAAGTACGTAGTACTGGAGCTGTCTTCAATCCAATCCATATCCAGACTTTGAGTGCTGAGCTACTTGCCAGCAGGAAAGACTGTCCTCATTCCAACTTTTCCACTCACAGCTTTTGCCCACAGCAGCCCTTTCCATGTTGATCGTCCAGAGTACATGCCAGTATGCCCCTCAAAGAGAGCTCTTGAGTGTCTCAGTAAGAGCTGGAGTGACTCGCTGGCACCTGCAGGATGTGCCCCTGATCACCAACATAGGATGCGATTTCACCATCAAGCCCGTCAACTACTTCGACCATCTGGCATCCACAGACGTGGTGGACTCGGACGCCTTCGATTCCTGTGCTGCCGCCCAGGGCAGGAATCTGTTCGATTACGTGAGCCACTCAGATCCCCAACCTTAAAAGAACTTCAGCAGTTTGAGGTTTGACATTGATGGCAAATTGCAGGCTGGTACCTGCAACCAGAAGATGTTCAAACTGGAGTCTGTGGGCCCATCAACAGGGCTGTACAGGAGACTTATGTGTATGCATGCTGATCTTTACACATATTCTTGTATTTCCACACTTCCTCTGCACAAAGGCTGGTTGGGGGTCAGGGGTAAGATAAGGTCCACAGAACAAGGTGTCTCTCTCTTGCACTGCCTCTTTGCCCTTTTGCTGAGCAGATTTGTGCAGTGAGGGGACCACATCGAGGTACAAGAAAACTACCTGGCTGCAATAATGCGCACATTAGGCAACAAGAGGTGCTGATGGTCTCCAGGTGTACTCCGCCGACGGCAAGAACGAGGCTGGCAACAAGGCTGGCTTCAAGTACAGCGGGCCCCTGTCCTCCCCAGATGCGTTCGTCGCCACGCAATCCCAACGGCGGGCCAGGATCCCTGCCGCCGGGAGACTGGGGTGCCCAAAAGCTGCTCCTGCAGTTGCAAACGCTGGCTGAAATTGGCCGCCCCCGGTGTCTTTGATGTGTCGGGGAATTCATCCACCTTCTGGTCACCACAGGTTTGGGTTCTATGTCCCTGAGCTTTTCTTATTGACGCAATGTGTGCACTCCTTTAGGTGACAGCATGATTGCTGTGCAATTGGGGGCTGTGATCAATGTGACTCAATCTTCTGGTCTTTGGTGCGCCCAATCTTCTGTGACACCTTGAAGAACCAAGGAATCCAAGGTCAATTTTGTGGCCCTAGGAGAATTTTTCTGTTCCATTTGCCAAGGTGCATGTGTAGGCGGCTGTCATCAATGTCCCTGGACTGCCAGGTAGCTGTTGTGCTTGTGGTTGCTTTTAAAATTTGCCAGACAATTTGCTAGGAGCTTGCAGACTCAATGTTTGTGATAGGAATTGGGGCGGGCTGTCTCTGAGAAGCGATTCTGTGCTGTCCCAATAACAATTACAATATTATAGCTCCATGAAATTTGAATAATTACAGTACTGTACACATCCACATATTCCTAAATCTGTGTGTGCTTCACAATTGCAAGCAGCAGACATTGACTGCTTAGTCAGGCCTCAACCGTTTGGTAGATGTTCCTCGCATTGTACGGCAACACTGCATCCACTCAATGCAACTGCGAAGGCATTAAGACATTAAAAATAACACAAATATCAATCAGACACTGTACATTGAACAAGGGCTCCAGATTACAGACACCTGATGTTTCACAAGGGAGATTACGCCAGTGGTGGGTGGTACATGTATGAATGTGCCACATAAAACCAAGTCATAGTTGTGTGTATGTTTCAGTCCTTCCTGCTTGGGAAGAGATATTCTGCCCACTATACCCTCACAAAATCACTCCATTCCAGTGTGCCAACCTCTCCTCAATTAAGCCTGCAATCTCCTCAAAAGGCGCGGAGGATGATGGGTTCCCGCAGCATTCCTCCGCTGGAGCTGCCTCCGCAGTTAGAATACACCATCTCTCTCAGCACCTTGATGTGCATGCTGCGCAGCAAGCAGACACCTTCAGAGCTTTTGGTTGTTCTACTGAATCTCACTTCATGCAAGCAATTTCAGACTTTCCTTCACATGCACAGACCACTGTATGCTCATTTTCGGCTCCCTGTGTCAATTCCTCCCTCTCCTTGAGAGCACTTTGTGGTTGTTTTCCGCTCAGATTGCAGTGACAAGGCAGGAAGGCAAGTCGTGATCAATGCCCTCATTTTTGCCTTCTCCATTACATTGTCCACGAGGGTCTCACAGAACCAGAAGGACCTTTCATACTCTGACACAGCAAGTTCTGCGATTGGATGCGTGTGAGGTGCCGGAACAGTGACAGTGTGGGCAAGGTATCGTGGCAGGGTGTTGTGTAGTCACATCCTGACTGGGAGAGGTGATCCCTGGAGGAATGTATGGTCTGAACAAGAGGGAGTGGAATGGTGGGCCCACCGGTAGGCCTCCTTCCAGGTGAGCCCAGCAGCAGTCACAAACTGCTCAGGGGTGCTGAAATTCTTCTGGCACAGGCGTTTCCACAAGCGGTCGTCCTTGTAAACGTACCTGAAAAGTGGTCTGCTGTTTAACATCTGCCATGCAGGGCAAAAAAGCATAATTTCAAGGATTGTACCTCCCAAACCAACCCTGATTCAGTCATACATCCAGCTAGCCCAGCTCTGCGCCCTTTGTTCCATACCAAAGCAAGATTCGCTGTGCTTGCTTGGTGATGGTGTTGATGCAGATTTAGGGTGTCTCATCAGGTCATGTACAGTGACCGAGGACAGCCAGTGGTAGCCCCAGGCATACTCCAAGCTTCTAAAAGCGAAGGTCATCCTGTTGAAAAGTAAGCTTACCTCAGGAATCTGCAGGTCATCTGAGCTGAGCAGAGCTGGTCGCTGGATTGGAAATGCATGCCCACCAAGAAGATCAAATCGATGGGCAGGTCACACAGACGTGCTGGGTGGATGGTCTGTGGGACCGGGTAGTGGGCTTCAGGGTGCAATATGATTTGTAGCTGATTCATTCTGTCGAATATTGGTCACATATGCGGATCTCAAAACCCCAACAGCGCTGGATACAGCAAAACTGATTCTATGGTTGCACTTTCGAGCGATGACTCTGCTGCTTTACATATTGACTAAGGTCTAGCAGTGAATTGAAGTGCAATTGGTTGTCGTTGCCTGCGCTATAATCGAGGTTCTTTCTGCAATCTGCAGTGACCTCAAACGTGCAGATTTGTCATCAAATCGAGCATGTGACTTGATCGGCTCCCCAGCCAAGAGCACATCAAGCTCTCGTCGGTGCAGTCAAAATGGTGCTTCTCGATAAATCAGCCGTCAACACGCCTCCCACGACGTTCTATGGACAGAAGGTGAAGAGGTGCTGCCGCTCCACTAGGGCAGGGAAAGCGGTGAGAACTCCAGGACCAGCACAGCCAAAGCATTTTTTTGGGGACCTGATCGTGATGCATCAAGCGTCTCACAGGAGCCTCTTGACTTCCACGACATGCGTCTAACAGTTTTGCGTACTCATATGTACAATCCTGGGGGACTCACAACCATGCAACTCTACTGGCTGCAACCTTCATGGATCACCAGGATTGCCTCCACAGCCTGCAGTGCAGCTTAAATCAGCCTGGCTATGTTTAGGCGGCAGCAGCTTGCATAAGGGTTTAAAGATGCATGCTTCACTCCCTCAAGGCTGCTGAAGCCCGTTCTTTATTATCTCGTTGCAGTCGTTGACACGGCCACTCAACCTCAATTCTCCTCGAAGACGCTGCGTGAGGGAGCTTGGTGTAGCTCAAAGCAGCACAATTCACGCTGCATTTTACAGGAAGTCAGCTTATTTAAATTGGGATCAAGTAGGGACGTGGGATTGTGCAGGCTTTGAAGGTGAACGCTGCAATCGCCCCAGCCCGCCCACAGACAGAGGCCACCCCAAATGCCACAGAATTCACCCGCCAGATTGTGGAGGACGAGGCCAAGTGAGCCATTTCCCTTCCCCCCCCTTCTTTAATGTTCCCTTTCACCCCAAATGTTCTCCTTCAACTAATGGATTTGAAGATGCATCTTTCGCCCTACAGAAAGACGATTTGCATCACATCCTTTTCCTCCAACTATTGGCTGTGCACGCCTCTTCAAACATTGCGTTTGACTGAATCCTAGAATCGCATTCATAATTTGGGGTTTGACGGAAAGAACAGGTGGAATGGAATAGCCGGGCAGATACATTGGGAAATTGGGCGCAGAGACTGAATGCTGTCATGGAATGATATGGATATGCTCTCAAGAGGCCAGGGGAGAATTGCTGTGCAGGTATGTGGTGCAGACCTACGTGAGGCCGGAAATCGTTTTCACCCATGCTGAGGGTGCTCGCATGTATGACGCACATGGCAAGGAATACCTGGATTTCGCAGCCGGAATTGCTGTCAATGCCCTAGGTCCTCTCCCACTTTCCCCTTCTCTTGGCCACCTGCCGCTCCAAAAGACCTACCTGCAGAACGCAATTGAATCAGTTCACTGATATGGAGGTGGAAAAACGGGTACTGAAATGCAACTATCATTCCCCTGGCTTGTGAAGAGCGGTAGCCAATGGGAGGAATCTACCCAAAAACGCATCAGATACTCGGCCAAGCGTTGCCACCTGGAAACTTCTGTTGGCATCCTTCACTCAGCAAAGAGCACTCTCAAAGCAGAAATATAGAAGCGCTTGCGGTGCAGGGCATGGCGAGAGTCGGTGGCTGAGTGCCTTGACAGAACAAGCGGGCACGATCTCGCACACCAGCAATCTGTTTCACACAGTTCCAGGGGTGAGCTCCGGTCTTCCACCTGGCGCACAAGCGGTCTTACACGGCATCAGCAAGCAAAGGGATTGCCAGTGGCTTAACTGCATTGCAGAGGCTCATTGTCAGTGTGATCTTTCTGAATTGAGCTGTCCATTTGAGCTGTCTGGTTGGAGCTAAAGAGAATCTATCTCCTTTCGAAGGGCACCACTGAGTGCTCTGACCCTGCCTGTGAAGTTTGCAGCGAGGCACTCGCATTGCTATACAGAGTGGCAAAATACCGATCATTTTCATGTCCTCTGATTCCTTGCAAGAATCCCAGCACAATTGTGCATCGATCCCCAATGGTCTGATGATTCGGAATGGCCCTGGAATCCAGACTTTGAGAAGCGCTTCACGCCTGAAGGTTAGGAATTCCACACCTCTCACATCTAGAATCAATCTTGAGAAAGTAGTGAGCAAGTGAGGGTCCTGAAAAGGATAATGGATGCTGCAGGTCAAGCTAGCCAAGCGCTTGGTTGAGAGCTCCTTTGCAGACAAGGTCTTCTTTGCCAACTCTGGGACAGAAGCCAATGAAGCCGCTCTCAAATTTGCACGCAAGTGGGCCAGGATCAATGGTATGTCATCCCCCACCTCTGTTCCCCTCTCCCCCTTCCCTCGAACATACCCACACACACATCTCGGTGCTGGACGCCTTAGCTGTTTTGCACAGAAGCAAAAGTCAGAGCTCAGAAGCCAGGCGTAGCAACTACAGCTGGGTACCCAGCCGTGGAGTCAGGGCTTGAAGAGGACACAACTCTCAAGGTAGAGGAAGGGGGCAGGAATGCCGAGCCGCTTTTGTATTGGACTCATAGACTGGCTTTTTTGGTGCTTGGACTTGCATGCTGCATGGCAGCACTTCTGCCTTGAGTCCTACAATGGTGACTCAATGCCAGCAAACAGAGACGTCTGCTGAGGTGGGCATATGTCTTCCTGCAGGCAGCCAGCGAAGTGTGCACAAAGGCAAGGGACCTGGGCCTGATAGTTATCACAGCCGGCCCTGGTGATGTGGTACGTATGGTGCCGCCCTTGAACATTACTAACGATGATGTGGACATCGCTGTGGACATCATGACCAGGGCTTTTGCAGAGGTGCTGCCATGAGTGATTCCTCGTTTTCATAGGGGTAGGGTGATCAAAAGATCTACTGCATCAGAATTTAAGCAGTGCTGCCCCAGGCATGCTCTGATACGAGGAAGTGGTCTTGAAGCAGCATTTGAGCTGTCGGTTTCTCGACATATGAAGGACTTTGGGGTTGTGCAAACTCTGTGAGGGCTTTGAGAGGTGAAGAAGTGGTGGCGCTTGGTGGGACTGGTGCAGGAGACTGTCAGCTTGACAAATTGGCTTCACATATTAACGTCACTTGCGATGATGTGCCGAATTTAGGTGTGAGGTCATAGGTGCATCAGACTGTGGCAGTTTACTTATTGCAAGATAGCTTAGCACAATACTTATGCATAAATCGTACAGCCAATATTGTGTGATGATGCTAAGGTAGTTGGAATTGTGTGTACATTATTATGTAAGGATTGAGCTGGCAGGCAGTGTTCAATTGATTTGCAGACTTTCTGGGCACTTATATGGAGCACTGGCTCCAGATCAATAGGCATTTGGTCAGGCTGGATGTGGTAACTAACTGTGTCAGTAACACTGTCGATCAACTGAGGTCTGGACATCGACCGACTATCACTATCCAGCTGGTCATGCAGGCATGTCAAGCAAAAGCGCCTCTGATGAAGCGGCCATCACCGTTGAGGTTACGAAGGAGAAGCTATCGATAGATGTCGCATCTCAACGCGTAGAGGATCCAGGAGCAGGAGCGATTGCCACATTTACCGGTGTCACGAGGAATGTGTTCAACGGTAAAGAGGTTTTGAAGCTTGAGTATGAGGCCTACAAGCCGATGGCAGAAAAGAAAATCAGAGTGAGTGTACAAGCCTATGAAGCGCAGGATCGCTCACCATTGCTGTGTGCAGATCTTCACAATGGTCACAATGAATCTGTCGTCCACCATATCTCGTTCAAATCTGAATTTGGAGGCTATAGGATCTGTGATTGCATTGTCATGTTGCCAAGCACCCAGAAATGATTAAACATTCTGCCTTATGGAAGCAGCCCGCTGCCTTTGATCCCTGTCACTGCATGACCTGCCGCACATGCAGGAAATCTGTGACAAAGCATTGGAAACCTGGGACATCAAGAAGGTCGCAATATCGCACAGGACAGGAGAGGTGCTTGTTGGGCAGCCCAGTGTGGTGATTGCAGTATCGTCAGCCCATCGCAAGGCAGCTTTGGAGGTGGAGATTTCCTCATTGCACCCTTACCATCCCGACCTACCTCCTGCCTGGATGCCATCATGTTCATGTGAATCTGGAGAGCCATTGCTCCTCGTTCTGGAACACTCATTCCTCAAATGCTCTGTTTTGTCACTTTGCCTTCTTAAGAACAGCCTTTCAGAGCATATTTCAAAGGAGGCTATCATAGATCAGTGGAGATCATGAGTGAACAATGATCTTAAATTTTGGAGGCAGCTGGAAAAGAATCTCTCCATAACCCCGAGAGCTACAAGCATGTTGAGCATATACCTGGATGTCCCTTGCACTGAATTGGTATGAGAAGACTAACCTGTCGTTGCATTGAACACCTCCAGGCCTCCCATGAGTCAGTTTGTGCAGGCATGTGCATGGGCCATCGATGAGTTGAAGGCTACAGTGCCTATCTGGAAGAAGGAGTTTTTTGTCGGTGGGGAGGTGTGGAAGGAGAACGCCGAGTCCAGGGCAGCTGCAATATCTGGTCCTTATAATTGAGTGTTTCACGGCTTGGCTACTTGATACTTCAGTTGTGTTGTGACTGCGTCCAGAACCTTTTCAGTCATATCGATGTGAATCCGGTGAACTGATCAAGTTGTCTCAGCATTGATTTGTGATGCCTTGTGACCGATAATTTCACTGGAGGACAGTGAAGCATGGTACTTGCAGTGATTCATGCACCAGCATGAGGGCACCGTCGTACTTTCCATGGGCGGGATTGTACTCCTGTTTGTAGATTGCACTTGCCAAGAGTTGGGAGCATTTGTAAGTTTCTTAGCTTGGTTGTGAGAAGATTTTGTGATGCCTGCCTAGAGTGATTATCTACTCCTAGCAACCTTGAATTTCATTGATGCTTTCTCTTCCTGATCCTGCAAAGCTCCCAGTGTGGCAGGTGTAAGTAACGGTTTGACCCAACAGCATTTTCACCGATTTACAAGGATATGATGGCAGGTCGTATAGTCTCGAACTGCAAAATGCACGGATGAATTTATGGCTCGCCTGGTACCTCGTCGTCAAGGTGATGGTTGGATTTGCCACCCAATTCTCATCGATTTGTCTGATAAAGCATCCTCCGTGATCGGGCGGTCCCAAGAGCTAGCAATACCAGCTACTGAGACTTCAGTGTCTCGCAAGCACGCGACAGTTGATTTCGATGGGACTGACTTCTCACTGCACCCTTGCAAGACTACGTTCTTCAGGAAGGCCAGAGGCAGGAAGTTGCACTCAATTGCAAAGGGAGACTCACAAGTGGTGAGGTCTGAAGCTTTTTCTGATGAAGTGTCTAGAGCAGTGCACAGCTTCTGCTGACCAGGGTGACTCTTGCTCTCACTCCCATAATGTAAGAAAGCAAATTTTGTTCGAGTAGAACGTTAGATTCTTTCTGCAGCTGAGCGAGGGAGACTGCATCTTCCTGGCACTGAAGAACGAGGTACCCCTGTACGGCTTCCGCTTCGAGCGTGCAGCCGCTCCCTGCACCTCACCCGTCAAGCGTGAGGCCACCGATCACAACTCCGCCCTGGAGGAATTGGCCAGCCCCACAAAAAGGGCCAGAGGCAGCGCCGAGGCCCCTGATCATGATGCCATTTTTGAAGGACTCCATTTCGTCTTCTGGGAGCGAGCCCACATGGACCGCGCAATGCAGCTGTGCGTCCCTACCTTCCCAGCAGCCATTCTGTGTTCCTCCTCTACTTTGGGCAGGCGTTGCGCTGCAGAGGCCAGAGAAAAAGACTGGACCGCTTGCATGCAGTTACATATGAAGACGCAACAGTGTGTGCAAGGAGATCCTTTGACATTGTTTTAGCTCCTGTGAAAGAAGGTGGAGGGGGGGATGGAGGAGAGATAGTGGCCTGGCAATGGCCAGGCCATTGCACATGCTGGCTTGTAATTACAGTAATGACATCGTTGCATTGACCCATCCATCTTCAGTCCTTCTTCACCCTCCTGACATCGACAAGACATTGGCTGATACACTCAATTAGCAACAGCAAGTGTGTGTGTACAGGGCTGAGCAGGCGGGGGCAACGATTGAGAAGGAGATAAGCCGAATCACCACCCACGTAATTGTGCCGCCCTCAATGACCAGGGAGGCAGCTGCCGCACGTCTGGGACAGACCCCCGAGACCTTTGAACCCCCTCCCGGCGTCCACTTTGTGGTGCCGGACTTTGTCACCTCCTCCCTGGCTTCCCAGCGGTGTCTGAGCCCCTCAGGGTGAGCTTCTGACGGCATCTCAACTCTTTTGGATAGCACATGCTCAGGCTCTTGCCACTCGGGCTGTGGCCTGATATATTTGAGGCGCGGATTCTGCTGAAGGCCTCTCTGATGATAAGCTTGGAAGTGACACATTGTCGTGCGGGGCACATTAAGTTTTGGCGTGACAAGGCTCCCTAGGGAAATTTCTACGGGCTGGACTGAACTTCCCACCATTCCTGTTCCCATTTGGATGTATGAAATCCTGGGGAATGTTCCTAGTGCTGCATCTTCACAAGGACATTGGCTGCTGCTCCTTGTCAAAAGGCAAGCATCTCCACACAAGCGCATGCAATGGAAGAGTCCTTGTATGAATGCAAATTATCTCTACCCATTCCTTCGCCCAGTATCTCTCGCCAGCAGTCTATGAGGAGATCTTTTCATGCCCGTCGTGTGCCTTGCAGCTTCCTGCTGAAGAGTTGCAAGCCAGCTGTCAGGGGCAGGGAGACAGAAAATGACAGGAGCACCTCCAGACCGGACCCCTCCGGCCTGGCGAAAATGGCACTGGAAGACCCACCACCCACACCAGAGGACCCCCAAGCCAACGAGGGTGAAGACGTCTCGGCCAACGGAGAGGAGCAGATCTCAGTGAGGCTCCAGGACGAAACCTTTTTTTGCAGCAATTAAATACCTTCCATGCATCTGAGCCAGTCGTCTCTGATGAATAGGGGTTTGAAGGCTGTTGCCGGTCCACGGGCTGTGATGCTCTGCATGTCACAAGGAGGTAATAGGGCAGGCAAGTTCTCCACAGAGGCAACGGCATGCCCCGGGGGTCCAGTGAAAGTTGTGAATCGATTTGTGCTGTGACTTTGCACGTATCACAGAGACTTCATGCACGTCACAGGGAGGCGGCCGGTTGGCGAATTTTCAATGGGAGGCGACAGCGGCGTGCCCAAGGGTCCAAAAACATGTTGTCATCCCTCATGCTGTGTCTTGAGGCATACTGTGCAATCCCATGTGTGTCACAGGGAGGTGGGCCAGCAGGTGAGTTCTTCACGGGCGGCGACAGCCGCATACCCCAAGCTTCCAAGACACGGCAATTCTCCCGCAACTTGACGCCAGCCACATAGACTTGCTGCATGTCACAGGGAGGCGGGGCGGCGGGCGACTTCTTCACGGGGGGCGATAGCGGCGTACACTGGGGGTCCAAGGGCTGTTGGACGGAGCCGTGGAACGAGACAGACGCCCGGCAAACGGTGGCCAGGCTAGACAGGTTCTGGCATCGCCGAGACGTCTCCGAAGCCGCTTCCCCTGCAGCTGGAGGTGCGCTCTTTCACTTGCTTTTAATAAACAAGGGGAGATCGGTGAAGCTAGGCAAAAGCATGGGAAACAGTGGCTGAGCTGGACAGGTTCTGGCATCGTCAAGACGTCCCAGATGCGATTTTACCTGTAGCTGTAGGTGCCTTTATCACTGTTCAGTCAGAGTCAGAGGAGGGGGAAAAGTATGAAAGGTTGATGCTTCCCACACTCTGCCTGAATGGAAGGCCTGGCTGCGCCTTTGAGCCATTCTTCATGTAAAGAAAGTGAGGAGAGACAGGAGCAACCCCATTTATTCAAGCTTCCGATGGTCCTGCCAAGACAGCCGGCCAAGCTCAGGAAGGGGGAATGCCAATTCAGGGCAGTCTCTTGCCCCTGCCACGATGTCACCATAATTACCGTGCAGATGTGATGCCTGCGGAGCGAGGTGTCCACCACGACTCGGATGAGTCTGAAGATGACCACACAGAGCCGCAGGAAGAGCTGCGGGCCTGCCACCCTGCTTGTGGCTACTGCAGCACCTGCATTGTGGAAGAGCTGAAAGAGTTTCAGATGACGTATGACAAGCATGGCATAGATTCCTTCCGCCGCAAAGTATACCCC
>QAXI01000448.1:20685-31833 GCA_004335615.1 Chloroidium sp. JM | reverse complement strand
CCCCCCCCACACACCCTGGCCTCCGTCTCTCAACCCTCATCTCAAGCACCCTCTCACCCGTGCCTGCGCCTTCTCAGGGGAGACGATTCTATTCTGGTGACTTTTGGCGTTGCAGAATGAAGCTGTTAATCTACAGGAGCTCAATTAAGTGGAAAGCGCACACCACCTAGAGACACACCAGCAATGCAGGAAGTCCTGCCGTTGACATGACAGCTGAGATACTGGGTGTATGAAGTTTGGGAGTGGAAGGTCTCAACATCGTGTTTGACTAGCATGTGCCTGTCACAGGAGTGTGCGAGATACCTGGAGACGTACAAGGTGTACGAGACCAAGCCTGCGGACGCCATCCAGGGGCGCACGGAGGAGGACTACCTTTCGCGCCTCACTGCTGCCCTCACCTCGGTACAATTGTTGCTCCTCTTCAAAAGAAATTGTGAGAGTCAAATGATCCCCCTGGTTGTGGCCATTTCATGCATCTTCAGGTCCAGGAGGTAGGTGTGCTAACATCTCTGTAACCCTTGACCAAGGAACACATGGACTGTAGGACTTGCAGTCACAACGGGGTGTATATTTATCGAAGGAGATCGTCTCTGTGGCCTTCAATTGCAGACTTGCGGCTGCATTACTTTGAAGGCAAGTTTGGTTTTGGATGCAAGTGCTCAGGCAAAACAAGCAGGAACTTGTGCCAGCCATTGGTGATCGGCAGTGATGGGACATCTTGAGCTGTACTTCCAGGTGAGGGGTGTCAACAAGACGGACGTGCTGACGCTAGGCGCGCGCTTCAAGAGTGCAACGGGGGTGATGCGCGCCTCGACGGAGGAGCTGGCATCCTGCCCCGGATTGGGCCCTACCAAAGTGAGCTACTCATGCTCCGGCTTTGTGGACAATGAATCCCTTCCCCCCCTCCCTTCTTGCTTTAGGACCGCACTTCCCGACAAGAGCAGCCTCAGGTAGGGTGAAGGGTGCATTCCTGGACCCTTCAGCCTGCTTAAGGAGGAGAGTGTGGGCTCAGATTTTGGATGAGACATCCACCCTGTGAGAGCCCGTAAGGGTTGTTCATCAAACCCACCATACCTCCACCCTCGCATTCTCCCTCCCTATGCCCTTCTCTGAGCTGGAGCTCCACAACCCATGGAAGAGGGGCGTGATGGCACAGACATTTTTGCATTTGCGCAGGTCAAGAGGCTGCATGAGGCGTTCCAAGAGCCTTTCCGGCGGTCGCTGCATCCAAAAGCTGCACCTACAATGGCAGCCTCCACGTCCCCAGCAGCTGCCACTCTGTCAGGAGCGTCCAATTCGGGTGCAGCACTGGACGAGGGTGACCAAGTGGCGGCGCTGACTCAGCTGCCTTTGGACGATGCACTTGCGGACAACGACAGTGGAGAGGATTGAATGGGGGAGAGTACCCATCGAAGCTGAAACAGCAGTCTGGCATGTCTTTCAATGAGTAGGCAACGCGGCAGCCGTTGTTTGCATTGGAAGCAAATTTTGGGAGCGTATATTGTGTCCTGGTCATACACCTCAGAGGAATATTATTATCTGATTTCTCAGAATGGGCGTGTATAGATCAAGAGATCTTAGCGGTAAGAACCCTCTGGACAATTGCAATTTGAGGATGTGTGACAGCAGGTTGTGAAAAGGCGGCTGATCATAAAACACTACACATTTACACAGTTGACAAAGAACACATAGGCTTTGGCTTGTTCAGATTCCTCTATGCACCATCAATCCCTGAGGAAGATTCTCAAGTTCAAGAGCAAATCTAACACCATCCTTCTGCATAACGGCAAATCAACAATCAAGATCTGCTGGCAAGACGTGTCTTGCAAACAATTGATGCAAGGCAATGCATTCCTACATACTGTACTCATCTGCTGGCTGAATCTCAGTTGCAAATGAGCGAAGTGGCACGGCCATAACCAATTGGTGGCCGAACCTGGAAAGTTTGGAGTTGCAAACAAGCAAAGTGGCACAGCTAGCACAGCTTTGAACCCAAACCTGCTAAACTGACTCATATCAATACATTTAGGTGGCTAGTAGAAACCAGAGGATTGTTCTTTCATCATCAGCATGCTCGGCATGATTGCTGCGCTCAATTCACATCAGTATATGTGTTAAAATCAGCTTGAAACAATCTCCCAACTCGCCTGCATTTGTTTGCGGCAGCAACATTAATCCTGTTGTCCAGCTTTATCTCAAGAACAATTCCAAGTGTACTATACATGCTCCTCAGTATCTAATAGCCACATCTCTGAATATGGTACTCTCATAATCCCAACGATACACGACCAAGCACAAGCGGCAGTAGATGCCTGCAGATTCTCCTCCCCAGTATCTCAAGGTTACTCCACCTTCATTCCTGCAACAAAGTAAGTGGTGCAACAAGGTAACCCAAGAGATTTGTCGGACCACAGGGAGCTCGGTATACGGCCGCGGTACAAGATACAGCATATAGGTCTGAATTCCTGCAGGTCTCTTAATTCCCTTCTTAAAAGCTCCTGAGACCACTGCTTGAGTATTGCGATGCCTATTCCAGCAAAAATTAGGCGTGGGGGAACGAGCAAGGGGAGCTGGAGAGGCAGGAAAAGGAGAGGAAGCTTCAGAGGACGTACCTTTGCTAACCTTATTTCACCCAGAGGCAGGCGGCGGGGGTGGCTGCTGCCAGTACGGGGGGGAGGGCGGGGAACTGGAGCTGTAGTACGGAGGGGAGTAAGGAGGGGAGGACGAGCCTGTCGGCGGTGGGGAGGGCGGGGAGCTGGAGCTATAGTACAGAGGCGAGTACGGAGGGGAGTATGATCCGGATGGCGGTGGGGAAGGGGATCCCGATGGCGGTGGACTGCAAGGAGAGCAGGTTCCTCACTGTCATATCGCCGATTCCTAAACTCTGCTCTTATGATACTACATTGACGTTGTGGCAGCACCCTAGGTGGAGGCTGAAAGTGCTACATGTTCAGCAATTGGAATGCGAAGCGTGTTCAGAGTATTCATATTGTTCTGTCGACTGTCAAAAAAGGGACACTGCAATCTGAACGAGGCAAGACTGGAAGGAGGGCGGGTTGGGTAGATACATTCAGAGCATCACCTCTGTTCCAAGGTTGAAGTAATGGGGGGTGGGGCAGCGGTTTCTGAGTCGCTGTTCTGGGGTGGACCATCGTAGGCAGACACCTGCATGCATTTCAAAGTAAGTATTGCATTTCGGAAGCAAGTGACCTTCTGGCGCCCTTTCCCTTGTCCAAAGTTGATGGTGAGGAATCTCATGGATAAACACGAGCCTGACAGTATCTGGACTTGCTTCTGGTACAAGTCAGTGGCTAGAAAGGAGGAGCATTGACCAACAACTTGCAGGAGTGATGGAGGGGAAACAGGCAGAGCAGCAGAGTGCCTTCTAGGAAAAGGCGTCCAAACATCTTGGCATACTGCAAGCGCAGTGAAAGGGCATTGTGGAGGTGGGGATCAGAATTCAGATGAACAGATGTGCTGGCGAGGCCGAATTTGGCCATGAACCCAATTTTCGCTTGGGCAGCTTGGGGGAGGGGAGGAGGGAGGAAAAATTGATTGATGCACCGTTTGGCTATCAGAGGACAGTGAGGACGATATGCTGCTGGTTCCACTGCCCGCAGCAGCGATGCCGGCCGAGGAGCTGCTGGAGCTGGAGCTTGAGCTAGAGCTGCTGCTGCTGCTGCTGCTGCTGCCGCTGAAACTGAATTGCACGCCTGTGGTCAGGGTGCCCTTCTCGCCATTGCTGTTCATGAAGTTGAACGCCGTCACCTGCAAGGGGGCATTCCGGCATGAAGGGGGACAGTGTGGGCAGAAAATGGAGTTTGTCGCTGCTCTGACATTGTCTACAATGTGTAGGTGTGTATGGAGTGTGTATGCTTTGGGGAGCATGACTCTTCCCCTTGCCTTGCCCCCCCCCTCCCTCCCCCTTTCTTCATCATCAAATTGCGCTCTCTACTTTCTGATACCTTGGCAGACAGTAAGATGCTTGTGTCATCAGCGGAATCGCTGCTGTTGAGATCCTGGCTGTTGAGGGGTAGAAAAGCATCAGAGCTTGCCTCTGCTCCGCTGTTGTCCACGATGCGCAGGTCCAGGGGCGGCTGTGGCTGGTTGACGATCTCCCAGGCAGCTCCCCATGTGTTGGTCATGTCCTGCCAGGTGCCCCCCGCACGCTCCACCTGGACCACCTTCACGCTGCCAAAGTTGCCCACCTCCTGCAATGCGGAAGGTCACCTCTCTGCCTCCAGAAATCTCAGGTCACAATGTTACCTGTCACTTGTCTTTTGAGTCCAAAGAATTGAAAGAGCATGTTGTTATCATCTCAAAAATTGAGTGCAGTGAGAAATCTCAAGCATCCCTCCCTTGAACGCGCTCGCTGGCTGTCACCAATAATTTCTGGCAGCCAGGCATCCTTCGTGTTTGTCAGGTTTCTGGAAGTTGATTCCTAATGGTCCTCCAGCTACAGCAGCGTCAAGTCAACCAGAGTGGCTTGCATGCGAGATATTGACCCACAAGGTGCATGCTCTTGGGCTTCACCACCAACAATGGCCTTGACGAACGTCACCAGAAACGAGAAGCAGTGGGAATGGGGGTGGGGAGGGGCGAAGGGGCTTCTTGGAGTAGGTGCCTGACCTGCACTGTGAGTCGCAGCGAGTTGCCGGGGCCATCATTCTGGTCCACCACTATGTTGATGTCAGTGGGCGGTGTGCATTGCACCCTGCGATACTGGATCGCGATCCTGCCGATTGCCATGGGAGCCATCTGCACTGCAGCAAGATGGCTGGAATTCCCCACAGATATGAGCATTCTCTAAATCTGGGAAAGGGCACTCCTTGAAAGCAAGTAGATCTATATAGCTATAGCTTAGCTAAGCACCCATCCCTTCTTCCCTCATTGCCACCGATGGACACCAAGCGGCTATGTGTCACGAAGAGCGAGAGCTACCTGCCATGTTTGCAATCAGATGTACCATGCTCGTGCGCTACTGGCATCAATGGGTTATGCAGCACAACGTTGCTCTGACAATGAGATATCGGGTTTTGATGATGTGGCCTGCCACGCAAAGAGAGGAATTGGGATGGGGCGCGTTGGGCTGAGGTGGTGAGGGGGTGAATGCAGCAGGAGTGTGAGAGGGGGGGATTGGGGGCAGCTGGGTACCTTGTTGAATGTGAGTGCCTGGAGGTCGAGGTGATCCGGTTCACATTCCGGGCAGGCGTCTGTGATCTGGACGGTGGCGGACCGTGCGTTGGCATCCTGGTTGCACCTCCCCTGCAGCAGCCAATTTGTCACCAGTTCCACAAAACATTGGGAATTGGTGTCAGGATCGTGTGACTGCCGATATCAGTACTAGCATCAGCCTTCCGTTATTCGTGCATTGAGCTTCTCACGACTCTGCCTGCAAAACTCATGTGCAGCTGAGACATTGGCCCCCTGGTGAGGCAAACCCGGATGATGATGTCATCAGTGGAGTATGGAGATGTCAATCCCTAGAGCTGGTGATATACAGGCCTGCAGAAGCATCAGCTACACTGCCCTCGCATATGGGACGGGGCGGAAAATACCTGGAATTCTGAGCCATCTTGCAGGCACTGGATCTCGAAGCACTCTCTGCAATGCAGCAGTACAAGTTACTCTTCCATGCTTTGCAATCCATGAAGTCTATTTGCATGCAACAGCTGCGTGATGCCCCTCACCACCCCCCTTGCTTGCCAAGTCATAGCACTGGACACCCTCTTACAAAGAGCAACGAACTTCATCTGCTGAAAGTGTGAGATCTTACCCGCAGCCCATGACGGGTCCTTGCACCGAGTATATGTTTTTCGTGGACAATGCCCCAACTGACCTGCAACAGAGGCCAGGTTTTATAGCTCGCAGGATTGTCGGGCTGGCAAATTTACATTTAAGCTGCAAGGAATGTCCATGGCAGCATGCACAAGTAACATTTTTTTCCAAGCGAAGCTGGGGTAAGTGGCATTAAGAATTTCAGGGGTTGATAGAAAGTTTGAGGGAGTCACCAGTAAGGGAATTTGCTCTTTTCGAGCTTCCCATAGCCACAAGCCCCTTCGGACGTCCCAAAACTCGGGCTGCTGGGGTCCTGCATCATGTAAAAGGTGAGTGCAAAAGAACCTTCATCGTTGAACCATCATCACTTCCGGCATCGGAGCAACGTGAGATGGTGCAGCACTGGAAGCACATTCCAGAATTTTGGCACCTTGCAGTTGACAGGAGCAAGCGATGCATTCAACTCAGCCTTTCTCATTTTTAATAGTAGCCGCAGACCATCACATCAAAGCCTTGCACTGTACACCTTGAAAGATCCAGGTCTGGAGGAGCCTGGAGTGTCTTGTGAACAAGGGTGCTTGTGGCTCACCATGCCATCTTGTGCGCCTCCATAATTGGTGGCTATGCCTGTGCGCCATGCTGTGGGCAGCCCCTCATCTGCATGTGCTGTGCCCAAAAGGATTAAGAGCGCTGTGCCCTGGAAAGTTGCCTTCCATGATGGCTGAGTCATGCTGGCTGTCTTTTTGGGCTGCTCTCTATAAGCTCCTTCCTGCCTTGCCGTGCCTGCACATATAATGTACATTGCAAAGTCCATGTGTGTGACTTCTCCAAGTGTGAATGCAATCGATGCCTCCGGCACTTTCTGGACCGATCTTATTCAGCGGAGAAGGATGGAGCGAGGTGTTTCTCACCTTGGGATCCGGAGTGAACTGTGCGCAAGCAAAACTCCACGATGTATCAGCACTTCCAAGCCGCCGCCTCTCTATGGAATCTCTCCGTCGGTGGTACTTCCGTCCCCAAACCTACTTCTAGATACTCGGTGACTGAGGAGCAGAGAAGCAAGCAAGCAAGCAATCTAGGAATGTAGCCTGAGTGAGTCGTTTCTTTTAACGATTGGTGAGAAGGACTTATGAGTCAGGGCTGGTGCATTTTTCAGGTCAGACTGGGACCCTTGGGGTTTAGGTTTAGAATGAGGTTGCCCCATCGTAATATCCAGACCCCCTCCCCCTGCAGTGGTCTAGAAAGATCTCAATGAAGGAAACTGTTTTGGGGCAAAGACTAGGGTCCACCATTAAAGCCAGGAGGTATTACGTGGGCAAAAGCAGCAGAAACCATGTATCTTGCAGTGTTCCCAAGTATCCGACACCCAAGCAATCGCTTTCTAGTCACACCATGAAACTATTTAAATGCAAGTTTGCAAGTTCCAACTGTTCCCAGGCTAACTACTACATCATTTGCATGCATTGAGTTTTCACTACATCATGGTTCGTAAAGCAGGGTCAGGCAGGCGGCTCATTCTTTCGGAGCTTCAGGTACTTCAATGTTCAGCGTCAAAGAACGACTACTAAATAGTCAGACACCTAATCAATAAGTTTTATCACACCATACTTGAGCAAAGGGAACGGCACCACTATTTCTGTTTGCCTCCACATTCAACATTCTTCTAAGGACCGCCAGGCAGGCCAGGCCTGTCTATCTTTGGTCCACCCTCTCCAGCCTTGCCAGGCATGCCTGCAACAAGGACTTGTAAGAATTGGAATTGGGAACCAAAAAGAAATGGGAACCATTTTGTTGCATCTGTACAAATGCAAGAGGTCTAAAGCTTGATCAGATCTACAACCCTTTGGGCTCTGCGACAGGAGCACTTGCATGACCGGTGATGAGTGTGAAAGCATCCCTGGTGCCGAGTGTGAATCATCTGCTGAGTTAGCTGAGTGTAAGAAATCAAAGCAGTGCATATCATGCTGAACCTGCGTAACGAATCTGCTCATCAAATAATGCCAGTGAGGCTTAGCAGCTCAGGACTGTATGCCTGGTAGCAGCTGGTAGCAGCAGCACATTTAACACAAGTCAATACGTAAAGAGGGGTTGTACAGGGGGAAAGGGTGGATATTGGCTGACCTGCAGCGAGGTCAGGGAGGGGCCCCAGGACAGGTAGAGCAGGGAGAGGGCCCAGAGCAGGGCCGCATGGGCGAGGGTGGGGACGACGGTCATCTGGCCTGGGTCCAGGGCCAAACTTCCTGCCTGGGAGAGGACCTGCATCGTAGATTGACACTGACATTCTTTGACTGCTTTGCATAACGCAACAGTCTGTTATCACCAGAATGCAATATCAATGCTTACCCTCCTGCTGACCTACCTTTGCCACATGGTGATTTGGCGCATGACATTAGGGCAATTTGTGGCAAATCAGATTGCATGGGAGCATCCAAAGACACCCATTTTTATGAATCAATCAATCTCCCCCACAGGCCAATCCAGATAGAAGACAGGGACTTCCCGTGCCACAGGAGCAGCGCATTGGCGATGGTCAGATCTAGAATGGGGAAATTACCTGGGAGGGGTCCACCAGGGCCGACATCGTGTTTGCGGTGTCCATCGTGCTGGTGCCTGTGCTGCTCGCCCATCGGCCCATCATGGGGACCGTTGGGCATGGGGCCAGGGAATGGGCCTTCGGGGAAAGGCATGCAGGGGTCCATCATGGCCGGATCCCTTCCATCCTTTGGCAATGTAGGCAATGCTGGCATGTCTGCGCACACAGTATCCTCAAGATTTGGTGCTCTCAGTAATCGAGGTGTGCGGCTGTGCATCCCACAATAAACTTGAAGAAGGATACTATCAACGAATTGAGAGTTCAATGAGTATCATGGAAAGCCCTCAATACTTCGTAGCTACTGCAGCTGATGGTGGTGGTATGTGATGTATAAGTGATTGACAAGAGCACAAATCTATTTTTTGCAAAATATCAAAAGGAAGAAGCCACCTGCTCCTGCCAGTGGCATCACACCGTTGGGCATCATAGGTATCAGAGGGCCGTCCATGGGATCTGCTGGCTGTGCACAAGCCAACTGAAGAGCCAAGCAGGCGATTACAGCGAAGACGGCGATCTTCATGACTTCTCTGCAGCAAATTAACGATTATCTCAAACATCCACCCTGTTGCTCACAGCAGCATC
Source organism: Chloroidium sp. JM (assembly GCA_004335615.1). NCBI lineage: Eukaryota > Viridiplantae > Chlorophyta > Trebouxiophyceae > Watanabeales > Watanabeaceae > Chloroidium > Chloroidium sp. JM. The sequence goes on along the minus strand of QAXI01000448.1, from coordinate 22,880 downwards.
TTGTTCTGTAGTGTGGGATGCGGCAGCTTCCGGTGGCTGGCAAAGTTTCTCGACCACATCAAACTATACCGTGATACAGCAGCAGTGAAACAGAGACAGTGTTTAGGCTCGGCTTCCTTAAAAAAGAAGCCTATTGATCACAATCAAGCACAGGTGCTTCTCCCATCCAATATAATCGAGCAGGTCTGAGCTAAATCGCAGCGAAACTTAGAGAGCCCTATATTACAGTGCGACAAAGTGATTGCTGCTTCGCTGTGTATTGCAGGAAGCTCGATACGCCTTTACATGTGAACTTGGGCATCGACGTGCTAAAGGTTCTTACCAAGCTGATAGCGGAGGCAGATGTTCAGAAGCTCTTGAATGTCTTCCCTATCGTGCTGTGGTCGTTCCCTGAATTCTGCTTTGAAACTGCAGCCTGACACAGATCAGTTTGTAGAGGGGGGAAATCCCTCTCAGCAGCGATCAGCAGTTTCTGTTCGTTTCAATGGGAGCGCGCAGAGGGTGCAGAAGCAAAGTGAAGGAAGGAAGCAACAAAGCATTCAGATTCGATTTAGAATTGCGCACTTGCGAATTTGACCGTCACGCACTAGAGAGGGAGCCTGCATGCACTGCGCAGTGTCTCGATGTACAGCCTTCACATAAGCTCATGACAACCTCAGAAACTGTGATAATTCAGAATGTCGATCTTGGGCATTGTCTCATTGGCTACATCCAAGTCTGGCTATGAATGCAGCTTTCCTTCTTGTGCGACAGGATCTTACACTCAGCATTCATGAATCCCTTCTCAAGCGCCGTGCAATTCACATTCTACATCCACAATTTAACTTTTGACCACTCTCTCCTCTCCGTTGGCATATGCATGCATGCAGTGCCTTGCAGCACTTGTGGTCATACTGACTGAAAGGAATCCACACCTCCTGACTATCCTCTCCCACTGAGACGACGACAAGGGTAGCTATAGGTAGGTGATGCAAAATTCTCATCATACCGGACAACAACTTGGCAATTCCTGGACGAAAAGTATGACCCTGTAAAACACTCATGAACAGCGACAATATACTCATGAATAGCAACGACATACATACCGCCAAACAAAAGCTACCAAACCCAGCACACTTATACGCTTCAAGCATCCGGCAGCTCCCCCTCCTCCTCCTCCTCTGGCGCCGTCACGTCCATTTCCATGGGGGTGGCGTCGTCCTCTTCAGTGGTAGCAACAGCGACGGGGCTGTGGGCCACCGAGGCAATGGGGGTGGCGGTGCAAGGCCTCTTCGTGACGATCTCCTCCCACGTCTTTATCCTCCGCACGGATGGAGAGGGCTCCTGGTTACCTTTGCCAAGGGGAGCTCCCCTGCGCCCAAACAGGCTTTTCAACGTTGCAAGTCACTCTGTTGTCTTGGTCCAGAGCCCAGTTCCGCTCCAGATGCCCAACAGGCTTGCAAGTCAATGTCAGTCCTCCTCCCAAGCTCGCACGGCCTCAGAAACTCTGCCGCAAATGCCGTTACAGGACCATAGACGCCAGAAGAGAGATCTTGACAAACAGACGCATGTGAAGCAGATCCCCTCCCTGAAGGGATGAGCATCCCTCCCTGCAATCTGATCATCAGTCCTCTCCTTCCTGATGCTGAGGTGCTGTGATGCCACAAGCACAAAGTCTGAGGCAGCTCAAATCCACAGTCGGTGACGCTTTCCTCCCACCACCCAGCCACTCCTGCACTGGACCTCGTCTCTATCACAGGGAGAAGAACACTCACAGGGTGGCATCAACAGCGGCCCGTGCGGCCACCATGCGGATGCGCTTCAGGACCTCCTGCACGCGGCGCTCCTGGCGGTACCCCCGCAGGCCGTCTGCCACGGTGGCGGTGGCCGTGAGGTCCTCCAGATTGCCGCCAGGGGTCAGCGCTGGCAGGAAGTCCATACCCCCCAGATGCTGTGCCCACCTGCATTGTGATTCATGAATTGGGGGTGCCGATTTGGATTTCCAGGCAGGGTTTGACGGGAAGAAAAGACTTTCCAAGGGAATGGAGAGGAAGCAGGTAGATAAGAGGTGAAGTCAGCATGAGACCCACCCACGTGAGCTTGATTCCCCTCTGTGAGGACCTGTGATCCGAGGACATAAAAGGGAGGGGGGGGGAGGGGATTGGCACCAGCTCTTGGCGTTGGTACTTCTCATAGTTCAGCCGCTGCATCTGCAG
>QAXI01000448.1:5866-16599 GCA_004335615.1 Chloroidium sp. JM | reverse complement strand
GGGTAGGGGGTGTTAGGTACTGGTTCCAACCTGGACGTCGTCCAAGAACTTTTGTTTCTCGGCCAGAGCAAGTTCCTTTGCCTCCTTCTGCTGCTTCAGCCCCTCCAACTTCTTCAGCTGCATTAGAGATGCAAGTGCTCAGAATTTCCGCACAAATTCACAAATCTTGACATGACATTACAACAAGATCCCACCAGACAGTGCTGCCACAGGACATTCGTGCTCTGTCAGCTTCATCAGAAGCAAGATGGTCTTTTTTGGGAACACTCTATGCTACAAAATTGCCACAACGCATTGATCAGCCGGGTTTGCAAATGCTCTTTCTGCAGAAAATCAGGGGTGCAAACCAGAAGTGATTGCATTGTTCTCGTATGAACAAATCACAAGGACTTTAGCAATGAGGTTAGAGGAGTGTCATCTGCCTCGACATTTTGATAGAATTTGTTCCCTTGATCCAACAAGAAGGACAGTCTAATTTCATGCAATCATCCTTGAAAATCCATTTCTCGGATTCTTCCCTTCAAAGCAAGCCTTGAAGAGATCCAAGATGAAAGCTGTAAATTGGTGTGGAGGTGGGGATGGGTTGGAGGGGGGGGGAGGGGATTGGCACCAGCTCTTGGCGTTGGTACTTCTCATAGTTCAGCCGCTGCATCTGCAGCTGGTGGGGGTCATCTATGCCTTCCAGGAACTGCGGGGGCGCTTCCTTCAGGAAAATGGCCTCATCCACCAGACCAATCTCCTCTTCCGTGTATTTTGACCTGCAGCAGCGGATACATGTCGTTTGTCTTTTACCTGGGGTACATTTTCGCCTTTGCCGAGAACAAGTAGGGACTTTACTGCAAATGAAATGGTTGGTGCATTTTAGATGGAGGAGCCTGGCGTGCAGGTCGGTCTCTCTTCCATTAAAAATAGAGATCGGAAGGCAGCAGTTGTGATGAGACCTTCATATGTGGGAGTTGGCCTATGTAGCATAAACGACCAAGATTGCGGTGCCTGTTGCAAATCATGGGACAGGACATCTGATGTTTCGCATGGCCTGCCTAAGGAAGATTCCTCAGAGATTGTAACAATGAAGTGAAGGGCTGAAGAGAACCTCCAAGTTGCCTGTTGGACTTAAAGACACTGTAGAACACTGAATCAGCGTGCATCTGCAGGTGCTGTGGTGTCTCCATGTTCATGAATGGCTTCCAAGGAGCAGCAATTGCATGTCAAGAAGATGAGATCGCTTGGGACTCACTTGAAGGCCAAGCACGTAGCAACCTCCTTGTTGTAGTAGTTCTTCTCGTACAACAAGTTTTGCAGGCGCAAATTAGACTCGTCCGCCAAAGCTTTGCTCTTCGCTGTCGCTTCCTTCTGCTGCTCGTACTCATCAACCTTGGCATGGGCAGCCATCTTGAGCTTCACCAATTCCAAAGCGGCATCTTTGAGAAGAGGCTTGAGCTCATCAGCTCCACCTCCATCTTGCTTGATTTTCAATATCCTCTTCAATTTCTCTTGGATGTTCGTGCAAGATTCTTCCACCATAGCTGAAGCTGTGTATAAATACAGAGATGAATATCCAAGCTCCTCAACTCTGATGCTTTACTACTCTCGCATCGGTTTGTGTGGCAGATGAATCACAGTCGGTTCTCAAACTGTTGCAAATATCGAAACTAATGCACATACATTTGTCGAAGAGCTCATAGATGTCGAATAGCTTTGGCTTGCAAACAGACATTAGATTGAGAATACAAACATTATTCTCGCTTCCAGCGACAGACTGCTGACATGCAAGTCGTTGCCGAAGAAACCGCACTTGATGCACAACGCAAGCAGAGGAGGATCCTTGTCGCCATAGACGACAATAGAGGCTGCGAGGATGCGGTGGAATGGGCGCTCAGGGAATTCTACAGGTTTAAATCCCCTGGCATGCATGTGTACTGCAAACACGATATAGACAATGAAAACTGCACACGCTGGCAGCTGTTTCCATATGTGCGTGACTACATGTGAGTGGCATGCCGTGATCCGGCTCTTGGCCATGCACTGCTGAGACCCACAATATCTTTTTAGGCATAATGGAGAAATGCCATTCCCAGACAAGCAAACCTACCAGTGTCACCTACGGCCCACCTTTGACAAAAGCCACGCCTATCTTACAGCTAATCTGAGGTCCCATGCGTCCATGATTCAAATTTGCCCTCAGGACCCGTAAATTTTGTCACCGGCATGGAGGTCCTCTCACAATCTACCCAGAATCTCACTTCCAAGGCAGATATGTCACATGATACAGCTGCTCTTTGCGCTTGGCCCCCACCCCTCTTTCTTTTCTTGACCCAATGGGACCCCCTGCCATCATTCACACAACATCTGAGTCAGCCCTGCCCACCTGAGGATGAAGAACTGCGGTGGGATTGAAAGTATGGAAACAGCATCACTGTACCCAACCCCACACCGTCCATACACCATATCCCCTTCCAAAATTCCCCCACAACTTTGACATGGCTCACCAAGAGTATTGTCATCCACCCATCACATAACTTGTCCAATATAAAAAGCTGAGGTGCTGCAGGAAGGGTGACGAGGTCCATCTCATCCACATCCTGCCCCCCAACACCCCCGCACCGATTCGAGGGGCCCCGCCGGTGGATTTCATGCCCAGCAGGAGGAGCTTCGACATCACCAACCATGAGCTGGAAGTCAAGCGCGCCCAGGGCTTCTTCGACTCTCGCTTCCTCCCGAAGCTCCAGAAACGGGATGTCCCACACAAGCTGCACATACTGGAGGTAGAGGAACTCGGCTCTGAAACAGTTATCTTCTGCTCCCTCTCAGGGTGCCTCTTCACTTCCTCCTAGTATTCCAACACGATAAAGCGCGTCCTATTGCAGTAAGCATAGAAAGAGTTGTGGCTTGTTTCCTACCTCCAAAAGTTTCTGGCTTTTGAGGAATTCCACTAGTCGCCTCCCTGCCATGCTGATATTCACAACACACAAAGACGTAGTATCAGACGTAGTATCTTACGTGCTACACACAGAACAATAAATAAGATCATTTTACGTGCAGCTGGAGCTGATAGCCTATCACCTCTTCTGACGGCATCTCGTCACTGCAGTGCCTTTCCCACTGTTTATCAGAGCAGACCATCTCCCATCTTGCTATTGAAGCAGCCAACATGTCGTACGTGCAGGGAGGCAAGGATGCAGACAGCATTGGAGAGGTCATCTCCCTCAAGGCAGTGGAGCTGCAGTGCGTGGTGGTGATCATGGCCAGCCAGGGCAAGTCCAAGTTCCAGCAGTTCTTCCTGGGGTCTACCACAGCCTATGTCAGCAAGTCTTGCAAGGTGCCCGTACTCATTGTGCATTAGATTCTCACTGGGAAGGCTAGATATCCCAAGGGGGCCTTTCAACAAAAGAAGCCAACAAGGATCTGTTTCGAAGGGGACTTGTCAAGTCAGGTAGGATCATTGAGCTTCGTCAGTTGGTGGGCAGCGAGGAAGAGGTTTGGTCAGATGATGGGCTGCTGAAAAGAATGGAATGGAAGCTGTGCTGTAGTGACTAGGTTCTATGGGGTATAATTTGACATTCTGCACCTGTCTTTAGACTGTTGACTGCCATGCGCTCGCCTAAGCTTAAGAGAGGCTCTTTAAATGATGCCTCTGGAGGTGTGGCGGCATGAAAATTTGAACCTGACTATGAAATGTCTTGTTGAAGAGCATCATACCGTCTGCATTGGTGCCCTTGTTTGACCTCAAGGTGGCTTGTCCTTTCTGCTCAATTTCTGCAAGGCACTTGTCGTTTGTGGTGTAGAATTTGTGTGTACGGAATCTGTAGTTTACTAGACCAATCACAGAGTAGGAAAGCTCAGTCTTGCATTTTGAGGATGAAGAGGCAACAACATACATCTCTTTGAATGTGTCAATTGCAACATTTAGGAGCAGGCAAGCATTGATGCATGAGTTGCATTCCAGCAGACAATCGTTTCAAACGTCGAGAAGGCTGTTTACTCGGTTACAAATGATTGCATTTCAAATTCAATGAATTTCGAGTCTGTTTATGTGGTCCATGTGAAATGCTCTTTGGTATCGAGTGGAAGATGGTAACATACCGCTTTCCTTCGCTGCATCGCTGCCTCCAATTTTGAGCTACCAGAGCTGCAACTGCGCAGCAAATCTGTTTCAATGAAGAGAAAGAACCGCTTTTATCACATGCATCCCCTCCAGCATGACTCACCTCCTAGCAACTCTAAATTATAGTGGAAACTGTACGCTTGAATCCCCAATCTTTGCTGAGCAATTGCGCGCCAGTATTGTCTCTCACTACTCCATGGAACTATTTCTGATCACGAATTTGCCAGGCAGGATAAGTTTTGTCGAGTTGCTGACTCCCACCTGATCTCTGATCCGCTGGCATCCTCTGTGGGTGACTGCATGAAGTACCGCTTGGGAAATTGGTTGGCATGCCTCAACCTTGGGTAGGGAATCTGATAATGTCTGGCATAGTCAAGCCGCTCCTCCCCTTCCTTGATCTGCAAGCAAAGGGGACTCTCAAGGTGCTTTGTTCAAGTCGCCAGATATTGTTACTCCATCCTTGAGTTTTATGCTCTCCTCAAATGACGCACCAATCCTTATGCAAAGACAAAGCTTTCGACTGTCAATGATTCTCGCATATTAATGGTTGCAGCGTCTCCAGCGACATGCTGCTGTGAATTTCTGGCAGCTTCTTGTGGCCTTGTTTGACGACGCACCCACAGTATCTCATGGAAAAGGGTGTTCTCGAATTTCCTATCTCTGAAGAGGGGATGGGCACGCTATCAAGCACTATGAAGCACATTTGTCGGGTATGCTTCGTACCAATACTCGAGTAAAACCTCAGAACACTACAAGATTTTCAAATGAGCTTCTCAATGGTCTTCCAGAGAATCATGTCCTACCATCTTTGATATAAGGGAATCGTCCGTGACATCCTTTCGCTCATGAAACCTGGCCTTGGCTTCCTCGCTGATATACACTTTCTCCTGCGCACAGGCATTCTTCAGAGACCACAAAAACCAAGCAGTCCGACCTCCTGGCGCAAATCTCCTTATTTTCGTGTCTGAACGTCTGAAAGAGCACAGGCGACAGGGTCGCATGCCCAACCCAGCTAGCACAAAGTACACGAATGACAGTGCGGTCAAGTATTTGGTACCTCGCTGGGTCCCTCCCAGGACTGTCCCGTGCGGAGTATCTGACGATAAAGGTGCAGAACTCTAATTGCGCTGTGGTTTATAGGGGCAGCCATGCAATCTCACAGCAGTGTTTGACAGCGCAGCTGCAGCTTGGGAGCATGCATGTAATTGTAAGCTCGGTGATTGACGAGCGCTTTGCTTTGAGAACTGAAGCGCTGCCGAAGGAAGCACCTCTAATCGGACAAACTCGGAGAAGGCGCTATAAACGGGCAAGAAATTCTGCAGCAGAGCGCTGGGAAGCGAGAGGAGCAACGCGAACACTGAGTGCATTGTAAAGATACACCTTTTCCGAAAGACGCTGGAACTTCTTCTTGATTGCTGATAACAACATTTGGGAGATTTCACGCTGGTGCAATCCGCATGTCGGTGCAAGCGGCAGGGCCAGACCTGGGGGAGCAACTTCCAGATCCACCAACAGACGGCGTCACGAGCTTGGAGTTTCTTCCAGCAAGCGACAATCTTGCCTCCTCTTCTTGGGACGGGGTGAGTTTGATAAGTCTGCAATATAGCCCAAGAAAAGAGCTCTGCTTGATGATGATGATATCCCTGAGGACCTATCATGTGCTTTGTCCTTGAGGCAGAATGCATTTTCTAGCTTACCGCGCCCCAGACCGAAACAGCAAGTGCAAGAATGGTCAGAGATGGTGGAGGATAGGCGCAAAATCCTGGAGACCAAGCCAGCCGTTGCTGAGTACGTAGAGAGGAAGCAATGGCTAAGGATTTACATCTCAGATGCATCTCAATCTCGATGGAGGGGCAATAGGGGAGGCAGAATGAACCGCGCAGACATGAAGTCGACAAAAGGATGGGAAAGCTTTTCGCACCACCATCCTGCTTAGTCCTGTTTGAATGCAGACTGTGAGAATAAATGACACACGTGAGGGGGAGGAAGGACAGATGTCAATAAGAGCATGACAAAAACGTCAGGGGACGAATTTTCTGCCAATACGCTAAATTCTGTTCTGGTCCAGATCGTGAGGATTCATGACACAGCACAGAACGGCCTGCTGCAGCAGTACCACCACGGCGCCCCAATCTTGGATCTGGCACTGCACAGCAATCACACTGTGTTTTCAGCTGGGCTTGATGGCCGTGTCAAGCGGTGCTTCCCCCCCTCTCCACGCGTTTCCCTTCCCTCATGTCGTCTGAACTGCACACACAAAAGCTTTTCTGAGCCTCCCTCTTGGCCCCTCTTCGGACGCCCTTCCAAATGTATGGATCAAGCAATCCTCTCCGAGCAAAGCCTGTACAGCCCAAATTATGATCTCCAATGGCCAGATACCTACTTATTCTCCCTACTTCTCCCCCCCCCCCCTGCCCCCACACACCCCCGTCTTGTGATGTTGCTATCTCTTTGCCACTGGCAATTCAGTGTGCACGCTCATGCTTGCACAAATATAGGTTTGACATCGCCAGCGGGACGCAGTCCGTGGTGGGAATGCACGACAAGCCAGTACGTTGCGTGGATTGGCTTGCGGATCGGCAGCTGCTGGCTTCTGGCAGCTGGGACGGAAGTTTGAGGGTGTGGGACCCACGAGCACCTTCCGTGAGCCCCTTGCCACCCTCTGCCTGCTCATGCCAAGTCTTCATGATGCACACAGATAACAAACCACTTGCACTATACTAGGTTCAGTCTGCTGGGGCCCAAATTCCAAGCCATGGCTTGCAAACAACGATAGAAATGAAGAAATTGATCCCCAGTAGATTTAATGTCAAGCAGGACGTCTGGAATGAGCAGTTGGTCCTGTTGAGCAGTTGGTCCTGTTGTTTTGTTAGAGAATCTCGAGAAAGCATACGTTCTGAACTCAGGCAGGCTTGTTAACCTTCCTGCAAGCAGGATGCCTAATTGTGTTTGCACTGAAATTGTCAGCAGACAGCCAGGACTGCACTAACGAGCTCATTTGCCTGAGACAGCATCATGCACAGCACTTGCTCAGGCATGTTGGAATCTTCTGGACGTACAGAGCCTCCACTAAATGTGGTGCAATTGAGAATCAACTTTCATAGCCAAAATGAGTTTGTCGGATTTTGTGGGAGAATTAGGGAGGGGGGGGGGGTTGTTTACAACAGTAGCCTTAAGGAACATGGGAAGGTCAGAACAGCTGAGATTAGATCTGAGGTGAGACTTGGGATAATAATGCATGGATGATGAGCTGGCCCTTGATTGAGGGCATGACTTTAAAAAGGGAACACTGAGTGCATTGTGCAGGGTCAGAATTGTGTGGTCCAAATACCACTGCCAGGCAAAGTTTTCAGCATGTCAGCCAGTGGGGGAATGCTTGCGGTGGCCACCTCCCAGCGACAGATCCTAGCATTCAACACAGAGAGGTGAGCCGCTATGAAATGTGCAATCAATGCTTAATCAGAGGCATGCATACAATTTTGTGAATCCCACTCAGCTGCAGATTCAGCAGATATTAGGTCTCATCTCTGAAGGTTTGCTTGCAGGATAGAAAGTGGGCGTCCTCAGATCCAGAGAGAAAGCCCCCTCAAATTTCAAACTCGTTGTTTGCACTGCTTTCAAGAAGGTCAGGTGGGTTTCACGATGGCCCCCTCGCCTCACCATGATAAACATCTCCCACAAATCTTCACAAGAAACTTCACCATCCCATCTCACAACTTGGGAGTCTCCACCATGGACGTGATTGGTCCATAAGTAGAGCTCAGGATTGGAGTGACTCGTCACATCCCAATTAGGCAAATGTGTTCGCTACTTAGGCATGTCGCAAGCTCTTTCTACAAGATGAAGGGATGCACCACAATGTATAATGGAACGCCCAAAGGCAGAGATGTGGGGTGTTCCGTCCAAAAGACCATCGCAGGAGGCATGTCACTTGTTCGTCTTCAGGAACAGCGGAGCCCATTCTGTCCATGCACAAAGTGAAAGGATGATGCAGGGGTACGCAATCAGCTCGGTGGAGGGTCGGGTGGCGATAGAGTACTTCTCCGACAGCCCGGAGGCCCAGGCCGGGAAGTTTGCCTTCAAGTGCCACCGTACCAAGGAGGGCGGCAAAGACACGGCACACCCTGTCAATGCCATTGCCTTCCACCCCACCCTTGGCACTTTTGCCACCGGCGGTAGGTCCCCATCCTGTCCGCCCTTTGCCACCTCCTCTTTTTCCTGTTCCTATGTTCTACCGCCAGAAAAATTACCGAGTGAGGATCTACGCTGTGATGCACAGCATCCCCCTCCACCTCACGACCTCCCTTGCCCATTGCCGTATCATCTCTTGGAAGGGTGCTTGCCATCTCCCCAAGATGGAGTCGTTGTTGATGACCTTCAGCGAATACTCCTCGCGGCAAATCAAATCATGTCACAACGTCCTCGTCTTTCACTGGGAAAAACAGATGGGGACATGTTGGTCGTTCTCATACATAACTGCTTACAGAAGTAGATAGGCAAAGCTTGAATAATGCATCATGTATCAAGTCTGTCTATTGCATGACTTTCTCGTGATCATTGTTCCCAGCAGTGACCCCAGGTCCGTTTGCACTCCTTCCGCCAACCAGGAAGGTCAATGCATTTCGGCACTGCTGCAGGGTGCGATGGAGTGGTGAATGTGTGGGACAAGGAGAACAAGAAGCGGCTCATCCAAATCCCCGGGTACGCAAGCTCTCTCTCCATGAAGAATGACAGATGGAGACTTATAGATCTCCTGTCTTTGAGGACGTTCCCTCTGCCCCTTGGTTTCTGTTTTCATGATCAGGGGCGGTGTCTCAAGCATGAGAAACGAACATGTAATGGGAGCACATGGAAAAAACTGAAAGTCAGGAAGGTCGGCTCAGAGGGGTTGAACTCATTCCAAGCATCATATGATCTGGCTGTGTCTAATCCATATCAAATGAAGAAGCAGCAACCACACAGGTTGCTTCAGCTGTGTCATGCCACTGTGATGACTTGCGCAATCTCATACCCAGGCAAACGCCTCGTTTCTAGTCTAAATCAAACCAATCATGGTACCTCAGAACTCTGCAAGACAGAGCATGTCAGTGAGGGGTGTCAATTTTTGCCAGGTATGCGACCAGTGTGGCCGCCCTGGCATTCAATGGAGATGGCACCCGCCTGGCAATCGCCGCCTCCTACACGTTTGAGCACAAGGACGTGGACCACCCGCCGGACCAGATCTACGTGCGGCGCATGCAGGAGGCGGAAGTGCGGCCGAAACCCCGCCCAGCCGCGGGGGTCTGAGTGCTCATCTGCTGCCGCTTTTTGTTGAAATTCATGCTGAGAGGGGGCTCGTGGAACTGAATTTGTGGCCAAATTTGGGTGTGGCGAGGCAAGTGATGGTTGGGATGGGGCTTCTGAGAAAGCATGCACAGGGGACAGCTTTGGGCAGATTTGGATGGCTTCTGAATAACGAGGTGGGCAGTTGATCATGAGAACTTCTTGGCCTCGCTGCCGCAGCATGCTCTAGAGTCTTTACCTGTTGTGCCAAACAGCAGTCTCATGAAACAGGCTAGCCAGATGTGCAGCTGCCTCTGCAATGCTATAATGTATTTCAAATATTAATGAAGCACACAGGTGTGTGGGTTGCTGAGTGCTGAAAAGTGCGCTGTTGACTGAGCTAGACTTGCTGGTGTCAATTGTCAATTCTTCCCTGTTTAAATTCTTTTGCTCGTAGCAACCCTAAAACCCAATGAGGACGAAAGCTTTCCACTCGCGAAATTGGGTTGGCAAAGCATCTGCGTCCGACAATTTCAAATAAAGATGGCCTTGTCGGCAGCGGCTGTCAGTTCTGGGGCCCAATTGGCTTTTGCACTTGCGGGGAAAGTCCTGAGTGCACTGCAAGCTGTCTCCGCTGCACACAAAAACAGGCAGCGGGAGTTCCATTTGCTTCTTCAGCTGCAGGGAAAGCTTCACGACAGGTGCAGCCAGTTCAGAATGAGTGACATCACTGGATTTTGAAGTCACAGAAGCCCTTCAAGTAATGCTTGCCAGATATTCCTGCTGGGGCTCTTCAAACAGTAATTTTTGAACTACTGATGCAATAATGGCTCTTCTTCTGCAGAGTTGCAATCTTGGAAGGCTATGAGAGCGCAATTCCTGCTGAAGGGCAATCTTGAGCAATTCTTGCAGCAGGGTCCATTCTGGCACAGGCGCAATGTCGGGAGATTTCGAGAGTTTCTCGCCCACAGGATTGCGATCTTGGAGGGCTTTGAGGGTTCCCTGCCAGCGGACAGCCTTCCTGGGGCGTTTGCTGTCCTGCAGGTGACCTTGGCCCCTTTGATGAAATTAGAAGTCCATTTGAGATCCTTCATCGCTTGCGGCCGAGGATGTGGCAGAGTTTGCAGCACCACTTACTCATTGATGGTGACAAAAGAGTCATGCAGAGCAACCGCCTGGTGGTGCACCGAACGCTGGACCACATAGGTGCTGGCCTGCAGCAAATTCTGGACGAAGAAGAGGAGGAGCAGGCAGCCTCGGGATGCCTGGGGAAGGTATCATGTTTCTGCAGGTGAGATCTTCCCCCAATTCCCTAATTGCTACATCCTTACTGCGCTCTGATTGCCTATACCCCCCCCCCCCCCTC
>QAXI01000447.1:779855-800110 GCA_004335615.1 Chloroidium sp. JM | reverse complement strand
ACCCTAAACCCTAAACCCTAAACCCTAAACCCTAAACCCTAAACCTAAACCCTAACCCTACTGTCGCCCCGTCCTCCACCTCCCCCATGGTGCGCTGCATGTCAGCCAGGATCCCCTCCATATTGAAGATGGCCAGTGCAGCTTTCCCCTCTGCTGTGTACACATGCAATACCAAACCATTCAGTATCTGCTATTCTGGCTCTTGTGAGGGACAGGCAACTTTGCCAATGGCATTGCAGCACACCTTTCGAAAAGGCACAGTCACCAGAGAGCGAGGGCCAGGCAGGAAGCATGTGGTTCTCCTTGCAGATGCAGATGGCATTCATCCAGTTGTGGCCGGAGCCACTCATGACGTACCCCAGCTCCTCAAAGTTGATGATCTGGTCCGCGGACAATACTAAACCACCGCCATGGCGCAGCCAACCCCATTGCTCTTCCCCTACAGGGATCAGCACAGTTTCCATGATTCATTCCACAATGCTGGTACAGCGCTGCAATTTCCCTGAGATGCATACGTTTATGTGGCGCTTGATGAGATTCCTGCCTAAGGTCTCAACCAAAGAAATGCCCCCACTGTGTGCAGCACGCAGAAGCTCCCTTCCCCCCTCCCTCTTGTCAGGATCCTGAGTGAGCTCAAACTTCTAGATTGCAGATCAGGCTGATTAGACGGACACCATGACCAGTGTCAAGGTGAAGCATGAACGCAGACAAAAAGCAATGCAGAAAATTCACATCTAGGTCAGGTTCTTGCAAACCCGCGTACAGCTACTCACAGACAGGAAGGGCAATCAAGACATGTGTCCCTCAAGCTCACAGAGTGCTACACAAAGCCTTTGCAGGGGAGTTGGCCAAGAAAAAGGCAGGGAATTGAAAACGGTCAAGAGACGAAACATAAGTGGCGCATTGCAGCTAGTTTTCTGTGGATGGGCTACGGGATTGGCGAATCTAATATTACAGACTTATTAGCAAGAATTGACCCAATAGGGTTTGAAGCAATCGTTTTTTTGGAGCAGGCATAACACAGTTCTCCTCATTGGCCCGAAGGGCAGCCAAGGCTCAATGACTGGGAAGACTGTACGAGCACCCCACACGGCCAGCAAATGTCAATAACCGCTATTGGCAAGCCTGCATCAACTAGAGCAAGCAGCTGACAAACAAGTATGACAAGGAGGAATTTACTACTTCCAACCTTGGCATCCGTCAAGTCTGCAGCCAGCATTTCCACTGACACTGTGCTTAGGACCTTCAATCGACGTGATCTTGTTGTACAGTATAACACACGAGCAGCCCACGCGCTAAAGCGCCATTTTCACCCTCCTCCTTCCCCAACTCCTCCAGAACATCCTTCACACCTGCAGAGGACGTCCATCATCCATACCCTTGCAGCGCATAGACATCCAAAAGAATGCTCAGCCTCTTCATGAACTTACCTGCTAAGAGCATCACCTCCCTGCCCATTTCCAGTCTGCCAAGCTCCTCCACCGCACGCAGGGTCGCTGCTACCAACCCTGCGATGACAACTCTGTCAGCGACCATGAGCTGCAGGAGAGAAAAGTCCATCAAGCGCAACCAAAGACCGCTCACCTGGATCACTGTTCTCATCCAAGATGTCCACCAAAGTCGAGGCGACTCCTTGCTCCAGCATGTGCGTTGCAGCTGAATCTGCTTTGGCCAGCAGGCGCACTCTGCTGACGCCCCCCTTCTTGAACAGCAGATCTTCAGACTCCAGCAGCATCAATGCGTGTTCGGTCGAGCTCCTCCCTGCAACACTGGCTCAGAGATTCATGCAACTGCTTCGAAGCTGACCGGCACGGTAAGAGCTGACAGACAAGCCTGCGAGGAGGGAAATACCTAGGCTGGGGACCACCTTCACCCCCACCGCAATCATCATGCATATGACCATGTATCTTGCAAAGCGCATCATGGTGTTGTCAGCTTCAGCTTCATCAACAGCTCTGGAGCTGGAGAAGGTTCTTGCAAGGGCCTGCCCACACTGGCTGACACTGTAACGGGATGTGGGTGATGAACCAACTACGAAAGGGCCCATACTAGCTATGGAGGTACAGTACGTGCTTTTCACTGTCGTTACAGCATTAAGTTGAGGTCCCTTGCATGGCATGCAGTATTTTGGTGGCACGACACGCCTGAGAAATGTCAGCGAATCTTCCAGCACCAGTCTTCTTAGCAGGATAGATGTCATCTCGGGGTGATTGAGTAGAGATCGGATTTTTGGGATGACACAGTCGCATTGTCCGCTAAAGTGGTACCTCGTCACAATTTCCTGTTCAGTGCACCGATCCAGCCAAATAAAGCGACGGGCCTTGGACATCTTGCAAAAAGGTTCTGACACTTCAAACTGAAAAGTCAGCAAGCTCCAAGGACACAAAGCTGATACAGTCGCACAGAAGAGATGGACTTCTCTGGTCAAAAGCAGGCAGAGCAGCTATGCCTATACATCATACTTACAGCTGGTGCTCTGGCCTTCGGAGTCGGCTGGTTTGACGCGAGCTTTGCGATGATGATGAAGGTTGGTTCACGACGAATTTTTGCAGCGAAACGCTGTTTTGACCAACAGTCAGTGCTTGATCGTACGAGCTGTCTTGCGTCGTTCGTTTATGAGATTGGTTTTCCTGAAATTTTTGAGCCTTGTGGACAGTTGTCAGATGCTCGATCGGGTAGACGAGAGGGCGTAACAGCAGCGGAAGATGCTTGCTGTCCATCTTAGAAATATATAAGATGGAAAAGATATCAGTCCAAGGCACTTCTCTTTGAAGGAGCAGGGGACATGGCTGCAAAGACAGTCTTGAAGCACCAATCCTGAGACTGCCTGGATTCTTGAGCATTCATCAAAATTCCCATCTAAGAGGAGCATGTGTGCAGGTTTACGGCAGCGGGGTGGCTTTGGCAATGGTTGCGTGCGTCCCTGACTGGCCCTGGTTCAACCGCAGCCCGCAGAAGTGGCAGCCTGTTCAGGAGCTGTCAAACTCTCCAGCAGCTGCAGTCCAAGGCAGCAAGCAGGGCAAGGCAAACGCTTGAAAGGATGGTGTGTTATGTGTTTGGGAGGTAGTTGTACATCAAGAAATGACTGGCGAGCCGAAGTGCTTGGCTCCGTGGTGAGGTCTTTGAGAGTTGCAGCTTTAACGTCCTTGAGCAGAAGACATTTTTGGACCGTGATGAATTGTGCTGAAGGTTACACATCTGACAACAGACAACACTGAAGACATGTACAAGAATTCAAGGTCACTGCTTTCCGCATGCACAGACAGAGACTGAGTCAAGGTGAAGAGTGCTTTGTGTCGGTGTCCCATGCCACATTGAGCCAGAGTAAAGTGATAGGGGAGCTATACTGATCAACCTTCAAATTGTGAAAGTAGGGTTTGCTGAAAATGCTGGGAAACCAGCAAGACAGCCCAGAACCTTCCCCTTCTCGTCATTTCCTGGAACGCATCGAGGTGGAGGAAAATACTGAAAGAAGAAAAGGACTAGATTCAGAGTAGCGAGGCAGGCAAAGAGCACACAAGAGACTCGATCATGTCTGAAGCGGGGCCATCAACCGCACCGCAGGAGGAGTGAGTCCTTGTTCTGCATCCTTGCCGCTCACAAAATATTACACTCTCATGAGCAGGGTGCTCTTAATCTCATCATCGTATACTTACGAGTTTGTAAGGCCAAGGCGGGACAAGCTGGATTGTGCGTGTCTTCTATGGCCTTTGATGGCAGGAAGCTTTTCATTTGCCAGCTTTTGTGGATATCTGATCATTCAAGCTTCGGAAAATCCATCTTCTCTTCTATGATCGTGGAGCATCATGTTGAGGTTGTTGCCACCTGGGCTTGGTGTCATTGGAATCGCTTCAAGGAGATGTCTACACAGCTGTGCCAGTGTTCAAAGTGCTGAAAATAAATCTTTTGTGCAGCAAGAAGGACTTCAGCACAGCCATCCTCGAGAGGAAGAAGTCTCCCAACCGGCTGATAGTGGATGATGCTGTCAATGATGACAACTCGGTCATCACCCTCAACACCAAGACCATGGAGACCCTTCAACTGTTCAGGGGCGACACGGTGCTCCTCAAGGTGAGTCTGCGCAGGACACTGTTGGGAGGGTCTCGCACGGTTGCCAGCGAACTGCCTGATGCAATGACTCACTGTGGGTGACGCTCGCAGGGGAAGAAGAGGAAGGACACCGTGTGCATTGTGCTGGGGGACGACACGGTGGAGGAGGCAAAGGTGCGCATGAACAAGGTGGTGAGGCACAACCTGAGGGTGCGGCTGGGCGACGTGGTCTCCGTACACCAGGTGAGACATCAAAGAAAGGCCAGCACAGCCATCCTGCCCACTCTCAAGCAGCTGGATGTATGTTCTGGCGGAGCTGTGGTGGCGCTGTGGCGTAAAATCACCGTTTCTTGCATGGAAGTTTCAGTTCTTGTATGTGTGCTGTGCAGTGTGCGGACGTCAAGTACGGCTCTAAGATCCATGTGCTGCCCATCGACGACACGATTGAGGGCATTGCTGGCAACCTGTTTGACACGTTCCTGAAGCCCTACTTCCTGGAAGCCTACAGGCCCATCAGAAAGGTGCGCTTTCCAAGAAGTCAGCGCATTCCTCACTGCTTTGTCCTTTGAATGGCGGGTCATAAATCAGGTGGAGATGGTGCTGCCTCTTCCACACAAGCACCCGTGCAGGATGACACCTTCCTGGTGCGCGGAGGCATGCGCAGTGTGGAATTCAAGGTGGTGGAGACGGACCCGCAGCCGTACTGCATCGTGGCCCCGGACACCGAGATCTTCTGCGAGGGGGAGCCAATCAAGAGGGAGGACGAGGAACGCTTGGACGAGGTGGGGCCCTCCAACCCAAGTGCTGATTTTGATCTTTCTTTCATTATGCTCTGTTCGACCTACCCAAGTACTGATTGCTGCGCATAGCAGACCTCTGTGAAAGGTTGTCCAGAGTCTACGCTGTAAATCTGACACATGAGGCCCAGAGCGATGGTGGGGGGGAAGCCTAAACGGTGGAGGGGAGTGGAGAATGACCGTCCTGCAAGAAGCAAGGAAAGTCCCTCACCGAGGCTGGCTTGCAGGTGGGCTATGACGATGTGGGTGGAGTGCGCAAGCAGATGGCCCAGATCAGGGAGCTGGTGGAGCTGCCACTGCGCCACCCACAGCTGTTCAAGACCATTGGCGTCAAGCCTCCCAAGGGAATCCTGCTCTACGGCCCACCTGGATCAGGCAAGCGATTTGCCTGTTTGCCCTGTTTCTTGACCCCCACATTCCCAGTAGCAGCACTGAATGACACTACTTGCATGCAGGCAAGACGCTCATAGCGAGAGCTGTGGCTAACGAGACTGGCGCATTCTTCTTCCTCATCAACGGCCCAGAGATCATGTCCAAGCTGGCTGGAGAGAGCGAGAGCAACCTGCGAAAGGCGTTTGAGGAGGCCGAGAAGAATTCTCCAGCCATCATCTTCATCGATGAGATCGATTCGATTGCGCCCAAGAGGGAAAAGACCCAGGTGCTTGGCTTTCCCTGACTGCATTTGTATGCATAGCAGAATTCGGTGCACGTGCTCATACTTTGCATGCGTATCAAGGAGTCCTGAAAAAGAAAATCATGGCAAGCTGCTTCCTGGCTGATAAGCCATATCCATTGCACTGCATGAGGGACCATGTGCTTGACGGTCGCTGTTTGCGCCAGGGAGAGGTGGAGCGGCGAATTGTCTCCCAGCTGCTGACCCTCATGGACGGTTTGAAAGCACGTTCCCACGTCATCGTCATGGGAGCCACCAACAGGCCCAACAGGTGCAAATTTTGCCAGATCAGTGTCACTGTTAATGTTGCGGACCCCACATCACCCCCCTTGGGCTGGCTCGCCGTTGAAACATAGAGCTGCAGAAGTGGGGGCTTTGGGTGGACCCAGCGGGAATATATTCACAGAAGCGGAGGCATCCTGCGATCAAAGCCTCGCCCATGGGCAAAACTGTATGCATACTGCCTTGCATTACAATGATCGCAACTTTCATTGCAGTATTGATGCTGCACTGAGGCGATTTGGGCGCTTCGATCGCGAGATCGACATTGGTGTCCCTGACGAGATTGGCCGCCTGGAGGTGCTGCGCATCCACACCAAAAACATGAAGCTGGACGAGAATGTGGAGCTGGAGCTGATTGGACGGGTGAGGCTCTCTCCCCCCCAAAGAGCTAGATGCAAGACATGACCTGCCGATGGCCAAATTTGTCAGCATGCTTATTTTTGCCTGTGCCCATTCCCCTGCAGCACCAGCGCAATTTGCCGCAGCGGCGCTACACTCACCCTGCTTCTCTAGGCATGCCGAAACCCTTCTTTCATGGCTTGCAGGACACGCACGGGTATGTAGGTGCCGATCTGGCAGCCCTTTGCACAGAGGCGGCACTGCAGTGCATCCGTGAGAAGATGGACGTCATTGACCTGGAGGACGACACCATCGACGCCGAGATCCTCAACTCCATGGCCGTCACCAACGACCACTTCAAGACCGCACTCGGCATCAGGTGGGTCTGTGTGCTTGCCTTCAAATTCCGTGTCCCCTCCTCAAGATAGCATGAGAAACTAAGGGAGGGCAGTGCCTCAGAAAACGGGAAGAATCTCATGACATAGCTGTGAGGACTGTGCCTCTGCTAAGCTCTGCTCTCGTCATATTCTCTACACACAATCAGCAGCAAGACATCACGTGTGTCATCGTTATAAGGTCTCGAGAGACAGCGCACTCCGAAATATTGTCCTCAGATGCTGGTCCCTAGAGTGACAGGTTTTCGAGTACAGATGACTCCCAATGTCATCCACTACAAGGCATTAAAGCAAGCACTGCAAGGTCAACACAGTGACTCATCTTCACTCGTGCTGCAGCAACCCTTCGGCGCTGCGCGAGACGGTGGTGGAGGTGCCGAACGTCAGCTGGGACGACGTGGGTGGCCTGGAGGGGGTCAAGCGCGAGCTGCAGGAGGTGGTGCAGTACCCCGTGGAGCACCCCGAGAAGTTCGAGAAGTTTGGGATGTCCCCCTCCAAGGGAGTCCTGTTCTACGGTCCTCCAGGTATGCCTTCAGCCGCTGCATTGCAAAGCGTGTCTTGCATGTTTTGCCCCATGAAGGGTGGCTTGAAAGCAGAATGAATCAATCTTGGTGGACACAGGAGCTTGGGATTCACAAAGGCGTCGATGACTGCAGGGTGCGGAAAGACGCTGCTGGCCAAGGCCATTGCAAACGAGTGCCAGGCCAACTTCATCAGCGTAAAGGGACCGGAGCTGCTCACAATGTGGTTTGGTGAGTTCTTGATCGATTCTGCCTTTTCGCTATTGGGCTTGAAATCGACATGGGCAGGTGGCATGAGTGCGGTGCCTGTACAAAAGTGCTTGAAGTGAAGTGGCTGTGCGTCTGGGACGACTGGATTGCAGCTTGCAGATGCCGCTACTGACATCTGACTTGGATGCAATGGCAAAGTTCACTGCCGATATGTGCCAAGCTGTTGCCAGACCAGATTTTATTCCTGCAGGTGAGAGCGAAGCCAACGTGCGTGAGATCTTCGACAAGGCCCGGCAGTCCGCCCCCTGCGTGCTGTTCTTCGATGAGCTGGACAGTATCGCCAACCAGAGGGGCTCCTCGCAAGGGGATGCCGGCGGTGCTGCTGACCGCGTGCTGAACCAGTTGCTCACAGAAATGGACGGCATGAACTCAAAGAAGACGGTGTTCATCATTGGCGCGACCAACAGGTGCGCCCTCGATCCCGCCCCCAGGATGCTCAACTGTCAAGGCATTGCGAGTTGACAATGCACCATCTTCCCCGATCAATTTGAACTGAATGGGTCAGAGGAGACGGTGAGGCTGACTGCAGGCCCAGGAGTCCTTTCCCTGTACGCTGCCCCCGATTGGCCGTCTCGAAACAGAACCAAATCTCAAAACATCGCTTGCAACCCGCAAGAGCATCGCTGTGCGCTGCAGGCCCGACATCATCGACTCGGCGCTGCTGCGGCCCGGCCGGCTGGACCAGCTCATCTACATCCCCCTGCCGGACGACCCCAGCAGGAACCAGATCTTCAAGGCTGCCCTGCGCAAGTCGCCGGTGGCCCCGGACGTGGACCTCGCCCAGCTGGTCAAGTACACCAACGGCTTCTCGGGTGCAGACATCACCGAGATCTGCCAGCGGGCCTGCAAATATGCCATCAGGTGCCCTCCCACTTTCCCTTGTGCGATCTGCGCAATGCAATTGAATTTCTCCGCTGGAAAGGAGTTCCTGTGTTATTGCCTCATCTACATCCCCTTGCTCCTATTGCAACAACAACT
Source organism: Chloroidium sp. JM (assembly GCA_004335615.1). Taxonomy (NCBI): domain Eukaryota; kingdom Viridiplantae; phylum Chlorophyta; class Trebouxiophyceae; order Watanabeales; family Watanabeaceae; genus Chloroidium; species Chloroidium sp. JM. The sequence goes on along the minus strand of QAXI01000447.1, from coordinate 791,805 downwards.
TGGGAAGCCGCATTGTGCTGCTTGTATGTGTCGCTCAACACCTCAGGGAGGAGCTCTCTGGAAGGTGTTGAGCCTGTGAGACTGATGCAGGGAGAACATCGAGAAGGACATTGAGCGGGAGAAGCGGTTGGCGGAGAACCCGGACAGCATGGAGGAGGACGTGGACGAGGTGCCCTGCATCACCCGCGCCCACTTCGAGGAGGCCATGAAATACGCCCGCCGCTCGGTCAGCGACGCAGACATCCGCAAATACCAGGCAGGGGCCTCTCTTATGGATCTCTTGAGTGGATCACAACAGTCGCAATTGTGGCACCGCTCCTCAAAGCATCAGCGCACTCATCACGGAAACTCCTTGCAGGCATTTGCCCAGACGCTGCAACAAAGCAGGGGCTTTGGCTCGGACTTCCGCTTCCCAGACAGACCGGGGCAGGCTCCGGCCACCACCCCTGCAGGCCAAGCCGCTGCACCGGCATTCGCCAGTGGAGCTGCCGCCGATGATGACGACGACCTCTACAGCTAGTTCTGGTGTATGGTGCACGGCTTGCAGCTGTGTTAGAAGAGCAAGAATGCACCTGTTCTGCTATATCTCTTTCATGTCTGCACACTTGAGTGACACTGGATTTGTCCCCCCGATTTTCTGTTGAGAACGAGGTCTTGTGGACCGTCCAATTGCCTGCAAATGGGATATAGCAATGCCCACAATGATCACCACAGATATGTGTAACACATTGATATATTTCTAGGCGCTAATCCAGAGAGGAGCAGGGGTGGTGGGGTGGAAGTTGACGTCCACCCTCCTCTTCCCTCCCAGCGCGTCTCAATAGCTACGTAATGCAAAGCGTAAGAATTGTGCTAGTTGCCCTCATAATTGCATCGTGCATCACTCACACCTATTCGTTGCCACGTCCGAAAAGCAAAGACCAGACTTGTGCCAACAATCGAGGATCCAAGATGTCTGCGAAAGCGTTTGTACAGGAGCAGATCACGTCCAGCAAGGTTGTGATATTCAGCAAGAGCTACTGCCCGTTCTGCAAGGTGATCTTGGCTCCCTGTTCGCGAACCTTCTGCTCTGGCATGCACCACGCACGTGAAGCTGCAGTGCTATGCACTCTGATATAGAGACAGAAGCTATGCACTGCTGCTTCTAATGGCACTGGGAACAACACGTTCTGTGCTGGTGCAGAGAGCAAAGGCAGCTCTGTTTGGCATCATTCCCGAGAGCTCTGTGGTCGTCATTGAGGTATGCAGATGCACTGGCCTGGCATAATGCTCATCAATTGGTGCCTAAGAATCATTAATGGATCTGAGCACAGGATATGCCTGCAGCTGGACCAGAGGGGCGATGGCGACGCCATCCAGGATGCTCTGCTGGAGGTCACAGGCAGGAGGAGCGTTCCACAAGTTTTCATCGGAGGTACGTCGCTGCTGAACAGACAGCATTGTGGCAACTTCTTGTTGGAATATCTGCTAGTGCTGAGTTCCACATGCATGCAGGAACATTCTTTGGCGGCGGTGACGAGACCGCTGAGGCAGCAAGCAGTGGTGCCCTCAGCAAGGTTTTGGTTGCCGAGGGTTTGGTTGCGTGAGATATTGCTGTAGTGATCATTTAGGGCATTGTAATCTGCCCTGAACCATGTGTTATGCTACCTTTTCGTCCAACAGAACATGTTGGCGAAGGTGGTGTTGATGATGTTGAAATGACTGTAGTTAGGTCAATGAAATCTGAAGTAGGCTAGAGAGATTCCAAGGGAGAAATCTGAGGATGTCTGGAATCTCCGGAGGATTCCTGAGAAGATTTTTGTAAGTTTCCGCTGTTACAAAAGCATACACCTTCACTTTTACTTCTCCTCATTAGTATTCAGCTTTGAGGATCTAATTCAATCTCATCAAACCAATCATCCTTTCCTTGATCACATCATCCTCACTCCACAAAATCCACACACTCACAAAAGCATGCATGTGGAACCTCTCAATTCCAGAATACAAGTTCCAAGTTTGACAATTCGTTGGGACCGAGCAGCATCCATAAAATTTCCCCTCAAAATAGGCTGAGGCCAAGAGCAAAGCAGGCAAGTATTGCGCTAAAACACCTTGGTAAAGGAAAGCATCAAAAGACGCGCTCCATCAAAAAGTCCCCTCTGGTCTAAGATACACACGATACAGTCAGCGCCAAGGGCCTAAGCAGCAAGCAACGCGCTAAAACACCCTAGCAGCAGTAATCCGAACAAACAAAAGCCTGCACTCTGGTGCCTATGTGGCGACAGAAGTACGCTTGAAAGGGGAGTAATAGGCCAAATCGGCCAGAAGCCCTCCCTTGAACCAGTCCCTGGGGACCATGGTGTCATCTGGGTGGTACCAAGACAGCCGCGCCCTCTTCCGTTCCTTGGGGGCTTCTGCGATGAAGGTCTCCCGGAATTGCTGGTTGTTGGCAGCCCTGCACATCCGCGAAAGTATTCAGTTGCTGAGAGGGTGGATGGACTCGCATCATACACCCAAACAAATACATTCCCCCTCCAGACTGGGAAAACTGAACTTGTAGGGAGTGGGCTGCTTTCAGCTTCGAAACCTGTAATCCTTAACAAAGCCCAGACAGCAGATGCAGCGGAAGAAACAAAATTGGCCAGGTGTTGTCTTTGTATGTGGCAGGCCTGCATAAAAAGAGGACGACTCACCACCGCGTGAAAGGGAGCAGGTGTGGCACCGCAGGCACCGAGGGCTCAGGCACAGGCGTGTTCTTGGCCGCAGCCTTGGCTTTCCTCTGCTCATCCTTGATGAGATCGTAGGCAGGCATGATGCGCTCCCCCATGCGCTCCGCCCAAGCCTTGAGCGGGAGGCCATCAAAGGGGTCAGAGGCTGGCTGCCCGGCTGCAAGAGTCTCTGCCCGGTGAGTTCTCCTTTTGTCATCCGTGGGGATCTGCAGGTCTGCCCCCAGGTGGAAAGAGAAGCTCTGCACACACACAACCCTTACTACCATGCCACAAGACATCAGCTTGCAAGGGTAGATTGAATCTGTGCTTTGCCGCGCTGGGCCAGTCTGCAGAAGGAAAGATGGATTGAAGGCATGCAATGTCTATTCTCGGGTGTCCTGGATGAGATTCACAGCGCCATCCAGTCAGCACTTGCCTTGACGATCTCGTTACGAGGCTGTGGGCTGCCCTGCGCCTCCCGGCTGGCCACCTCCAGATTCAGCTGGCTCTGTGCGATCTCCGCCTCCTGCCTCTGATCGAGTTTCTCAGCCAGCGATGCAGCCTGCAGATACGAAAACCTCTTAAACTCTCGTTACTAGCCCTTCTGCCAGACTGGATGCATCAACGTGCAGAGACTTCAGCAAAGCATGGCTGCTCGACGTCCCAAGCACAGTGTGGAGGAGACAATGAGAATGTTACCTTCACGCCCCCCGTGAAGGTGCCTGCCCATGCAAGCGCGGAGCTGCGCACAGCGCTGAAGCGAGGGGCGATCGCAGCCATGATGTCCCAGTGAGTAGAGTAGGATTTCGAAGATTTCTTTCAGGAAATATCTCAACACAGCTAGGTTTTCCCCGGGGTTCTGAATTTCATCCCGATTTCCGTGAGTGAAAACTAAAAATCGAAATTAAAATCAGAGCTCGTCCCGCACAGCTGCATTGATTTGGTCCACGGTGTGCAGGATTAACTTTGGTCTATAGAGGTGCAATGAGTTGCGTATTTATTGGTTTGGTCTTGTTCCCGACGGTATTATAACATGCTCCTTTCTCAAAGATGTAAATGCCATGCATATGCTTTCGAAAGTGAGCACACCGATAGGCAAAAGCCCCAGAATCGTCGGGTTACATTTTCACCTCGGCATGCTTCGCTCCGACCAAATCAGAAAAGGCATTTCAGTCTGATCCTTGCTTGCTCAGCTAGGGATCAAGCTCATGCATTTGCGGCAAAGAGCTGCACGGCGTTGCTGGCTGCTGGCCTAGTATTTATGGGCACTGGCAACACCCCAGTCAGTGCCTTGGGTAAGTCTTGTCAAGCGCTGCAAAAGTTGTGAGCAGGAGACAGGTAAACAAGATGCTTGCATATTCACAAGCAAGTTGGATACTCACAATCATACCCTTCGTTGCAGAATTGCCCACGGGCATCAAAGAATTCGAGGATAAACTCATGGACCAAATACCTGGGCTGAAGGCTGAGCAGCCCCCGATCTCCTTCGGCAGAAAATCAGAAATGAGCCCTGTCGAGAAGCTTTTCAAGCCTAATGACCCTCAGGTATTCTTATGCGCATGCTGGCTGTTCCCGCAAGAGCCTCAAAGGGTGTTGCAACAGATTCTGACAAGCTGCAAGCAGGTGAAAGCTGAGCGGGAGCAGAAACAAAAAGACAAGGAGAAGAGAACAGAACAGGAAAGGCGAGATAGAGAAGGTAATGATCTGCCAAGCAGCCATCTCGTTACATGCTCTGGTGATCGGCTCTTGATCAGCTGACCGCCATTTGGTGTTTGCTGCAGAGAGAGAGAAAGCAGAGAACATAAAAAAGGAGCAGGAGAGGATCAAAAAGGAGCGAGATGAACTGTTCCGGAAACAGGCAATTCTTGGAGGTAGGATACCAATTCTGCATCCTGCCTGACATGTGGGGGCAATGCGTCTCTGTCCCTTGGTGCCCCCCTCCCATCTGACACACCACCCCGGCCTGTTCCAGGTAGTGCCCTGGGGCTGGGCGCGCTGTTCATCGGCAAATGGCAGGCTGTGGCGGCGGGCGTGGCTATTCTGTTCCGAACAGTGGGTGGTCCGACCATCCTCTCTAACGTCCTGCGCACCCCAGGTATCTCAGCCTGTGCATGCCACTCGATGAGTGCAAGGTGACTGGGCTATTTTGTCACGACATGTATCTCCTTCCCAGAGCGGCTTGACAAGTCCAATTGCAGGCCTGCTCTTTGGGCGCTCCCTGCGCGTGGTTGAGTGGGACGTGGCAAAGAGCCCTTCCAAGCCCAATGGACGCCTGGTCAGCTTCACACTGAGGGCACTGACCCCTGTGGGACTGCGCCAGGCCATCGTCAAGAACTGCGGCCTCAGCGACGGCAGGGATGTCAGTCCCTCTCTTGCCTGTCCCTCCACCTGCCCAGTGTTTGGATTTCAGCGCATTGGACCTGTCTGAAGCTTGGCATTTACAGCCTTATGCGGTCATGATCTTTGCACTGCCGCAGGTGAAGCAAATATGCCATTGGGTTCCCGAGGGGCCCCAATTCTTCGAGCCTCTCACGACCGTTCCGTCCTTCAGGTACGCTGTAAGAGCCAGAATTCTGCCACGTTGCTCTCAGTCCGACGCTGCTCTGTGTGTTGGAGAGACTGAACTGAATGCTTGGTTGCTGCAGGATGCTCCCTGACCCCTCATGGATTGTGAGCTCCGCCGATATCTTCACATCGCTGAATACCCTGGCTTCTGCTGAAGTGACCTGCATTGCGCTGCTTGCAATGACGAATATTGCATGGCCACTGACAATCTTGAATGAAAATCATCCTCCAAAGGCATGTCAGCCTTCAAATTTTGTACAGCACCCGCTGGGGACGTGATACTAGCAAGCTGTAACACAGGTCTGGTCCCGGAGAGCAAGAAAAGGGGCAGACGCCATCCCCTACCGATTGGACGAGCAGGAGCTTGCCGTTGAAGCCCGTAGCTCTTTCGCAGGGCTCACACCGGCGCAGGTACGGCCACAGTGACTCAGTTTGGAGCATCGCCTGGTGAATCGACCCACACTTTCTGGCAAACTCTCGAACTCTCTGCTGCTGGTTTCTAGGAGATGGAGTTGATGCTGCGCACCCTGAACAGCATGGCGGCCATCACAAGGGGACTGCCTGTCAGTGGACAGCTGGCCCACCACTTTGGACAAGAGCTCGATGGTGAGGTTTAGTTGCCTCCATCATGCATACTCAGCTTATTTTAAGTTGGGGCTGACAAGCCCTTCTCCTGACCAATATGCTTCTTCCATGTACTCACGTTTCCAATATGTGGCCAGAGGAGGCGAATCCCACAGTCTATAAATCAGGAACTTGAGCTGTGACCTGTACTCGGTGTCACAGGTCACCAGCTGGCTGTCAACGCCTCGTCTCCAGCAGGTTCCCATGCACCGTCCTCCAGCAGCAATGGAGCTTCCAGCCAGCGGAACGGGTCAACCAGTGGGAGCGCAAAGCCCAGCAAGGAGAGCTCCGGAGATGAAGGGTCTGCTAGGGCTGCAGAGGAGTTCATGGAGGACGAGCGGAAGCAGCAGGACAAGGAGGAGCTGCGGCGGCGCAGCATTGAGGACAAAGGTGCCCTTGCCTCATGTGCCGATGACGAGGAAAGAATGCAGATCGAGAGGAACCAAGCGGCTGTGGCAAAGATGCGAGCAGCCAAGCAGGCTGAACCTTCCGTTGGATCTGCGCGGGAGACCGCAGGAAGTGGCCCGCAGCTGGAGAGTCCCGCAGAAGACATGGCCGCCAGGAGTACCCAGAGCGTCGTGGGCGTTGCGGCAGAAGCCGGGAGGGTGTACCGCAGGATCGCAGATGTGGGCATTCCAATCTCAGATGCACTGTAAATTCTGAACGAAGTGTTGTCGGGCCCAGGTCATGCATGCGGAAGAGGTGGGGTTGGGGGAGGGAGGTGAGAGTGACCCCGCTGGCAATGAGGGGAGAATTCAGATGGTGGGTGAAGTGTGCTCGCCTTCCATGGGGCGAGATGTTGCTGAGTCGTGTGACAGAAGTTTGCCCTAATCTCAATTTCTACCCAATCGCGTGGATCCAATGCAGGCCGCTGCTGACCCCCTGAACGCAACAAAGTATGCTGTGGGGCTTCCAACTCCGGACTGCGGGAATTCGGAGGACGCCAACGTGCCTGGGCCATCCACCGGTGGCCAGGGTGCAGAGTTCCGGGACAACGTTGCTCAGTCTGAGAGATTCCAGGTACACCATTGGGTCACAAGAATCTGAACCACTTCCAAATCATTGTGATGTCGTATCTCAAGAGGCCACCAATATACTCCTGCTAGATCGCAGCAAGGGCTGGCAGCGCATTGTGCTCGCCAAATTTGCTGTAGAGGCACAGTGAATTGAGCAACCATTGAGCAATCCATGGTAAACATTCCAAGGTCAGCTATATCCTCAAGACTGCAAGTGGCTCTGCAGAACGCCGCCCGTAGGTTGGCCGAAGGCGTCAAGGGTCTTCAACTGCCTTCTGACTACCCAACAGTCAGTGAGGAGGAGGAGGCGGCATTAATTGCAATTGCAGTATCCGATGCCAATTGTGGCATTGTGCAGCTGTTCCGGGTGTATGGAGTCAGCGAACCCCTCAAGTTCTTGCGGTTTAGCAGGGCAATAGCAGAGCGGAGCAAGGCTGGCTCGTGAACATCATTTGAGATTTGCCCATTCAATTTACCACCAAATTTTGTTGTGGAGCATCTTTGCGTGTTCATGCATGCTCAAAATTAGAAGCACCTCTTAATATTTTTCCATATGCCTGTGGTTGTTGTGCTATCACTGTTTCCTGGTCTGGCATCGTATGCATGATTGCCACACGTATGAGGTTCTGAATTGCTTTGTGGCTTGATTATCAGCATTTTCATCAGGGATAGCCTTGATTATCAATATCTATATCAGGATAGCCTATGTGACCAGTGAACGGAATAAAGCAATGCTGTCTGCATGCAAAGTAATCTGCATGTAAGAAATCACAGGATTACATACTTACAGTCACGACTTCTCACTCAGACTCGCTGGTATCTTCGTCCAGGCCCAACTGTGCCATCATCTGCATTGTTAAAGACTCTGCTGCTGCCCTTCTCTCTTCATCTGGGAGATTCCGGAGCCTGCTCCTTGCACCCAGCATGTCACCCATCAATGCCTCAAATCTATCTGACTCACGCTCAAGGCTACTGTCTCCTGAATCGTTCTCACTCAAGGCATTTTCTGCGTGGATGTGACCATTGCCCAGGTGAGCAACAGGCTCTCGAGGTTCACTAGGATGAACCGATTGGTCTGGCACAAGGACTTGGGCGGGACTGTCTGAGACATTGGAACTCTCGTCGGCAGGCAATGTGCCTACAGCTTGGCGGTCCTGGGCTAGACCAGAACCCGGCCTGGCTTCTGTGTTGCCTTTCATGGTCAGCCCCGGCCACATGTGCGCCTCCAGTGCCAAGACCACCCTTCGCAGTCCCTGCTTCTCCCCCTCGATCTCCAGGTAAGCATCGATGTCTGGATTCTGAGGTGCGACCTGAGTACCAGGGCATGGAGCGTGTTCAGACATCTCTCTTCTTGCCTACCCAGACCTCAGTAGCAATCCAGACATGCGCAGGTGTGCTGAGGGGATTGGAATACCTCTATGTACTCATACAAATTGTCTGTGCACCAGCTGTACGCGGCTTCCATCCATTCGGAACGTTTCACTGCTCCATCCTCCCATAAGGCGTCCACCCGGTTGGCAATGCACAGCTTGATCTCAGCGCCATTTGAAGCCTCATTTGCGGCAGCCCAGGACTTCAGGCTCTCAAATGTTGTCTCCCTGTTCATGGTGAATTCCCTCCTCAGGTCGAACCGACCAGGGCCTTGGAAACTATATTTCAAGCAGAGCAGCAGGGTTGATTCTCGTCGAGATCTGTGCGCAGCAGTTGGAAATTCACCTAGATGCGTCAAATACAAGCAGCACAGCCTCCATCCCTCCATCCGGATTGTGTCCTTCATGGCTGCCCCCAGTCACTTGCACCTCGGCACTAGCTGTGTAATACTTGGTGTCGAAATGAAGGGTGGAAGTGCTGGCATCACTGCCTCTGCCCATGTTCCCCACCAGTCCTTTGAAGAGACTCGTTTTGCCTGTCTGTGCTGCGCCATGGATCAGAATCACAGGCAGGTGATCAGGACTGGCCATGATGTGCAAGATGTGCTCGAGAATTTGAGGTGATCGCACTTGCTGGTCTGTGAAGTTCTCTCCTAAGGTAACCTGGTGATTTTGTGCATGTAAAGTGACCTTCTGCAAGATTTGATGAATGTAGAAGTGCAAATTCAGTGAACCCCTGTTTCCTGACCAAACCCCATCAGCTGTTCTTTGCATTGTGATCTTCAGAATAACTGCCAAGCCAGGCATAGCTTGTGGACTTGGGAGCTATGAGTACCGACTGGATCGATGAATTGCGGGTCGTCGATCTAAAGGAGGAGCTCAAGAAGCGAGATCTTGCCATCTCCGGGAAAAAGGCTGAGCTCGCAGCTCGGCTTCTAGAGGCCGTCGAGAAGGAGGTTGATGTCCATGCCTACCATGCATCACTTTACAGAATTGCAAAATCATCACTGGTGTTGCACTGAAATTCTACTTGCTCACTTTTTCGACAGAGCAGCTCCTCCGAAATGCACATATCGTGAGAGGCGGTCAATCTCAGATTGTGCCGGGCCACTCTTGCAAGAGCTGCTGGATCAAGTACTGCAGCCCAACAGCGGACCCTACGCTTGCAGGGCAGCAAAGGAGGGAAGAAGGCGCAGGCAGCAGAAGCAACGCCTGAGGAACAGCCTCCAGCCAAGGAGCCTGAGGAGGACGCACCATCCGTTGCGGATGCTGCCACAGAGAAGCCTGCTGATGCCGCAGAGGTGACGGAGGTTGGTGGGGGTGGGGCTGGTGGGGCCCAAGAAGACCAGACGGGTGACGCTGCAAGTCCAGCAGCGCTTGAAGACAAGGCGCCTGCGGAGGCATTGCTGCCGGCAGAGCAGGACGGCAGTGACAAGGCTCCAGTCAACACGCCCAGCTTACCTGGTGCCCAGGAGGTGATGGAGGAGGCCCAACCCCCCGAGATTGGGGATGAGCCTGAGGAACCACAGGCTGCCACTCCAGGTACACTTCTCTTCACCTTGACGGACACCTCCTCTCTGTTTGGGCTTCTGATTTGACACCGAGGATCATTGACTTCCAAGTCTGGCTGGCAATGCATGATCAATGCATGTTGACGCATGGCAGTGATATACTTCAGCATTGCAGCGGCCGTCCCAGAAGCAAGCGAGGTTGCTGAGCTGGCCCCTGCGACGAATGCTGCTGACACGGTCTCAGCTGCTGAGGACAAGCTGGCACCCATGCAGGCAAGTGCATGTCTCTCTGATTCAACTATGACACAGCTTTTGTGGGGAGGAGCAAGAACTTGATTCTGTGTTGGCAGCGGAAGTACAGAATCTGCTAAGACAACTTGTCTGTGCCTGTCCTCTCAGCGTGCTGCGATGCATCATGCTAGCCCATGATGAGTAGAGGCAATGGTGCAGGCTGCTTTGCTGGCACCCCGGGGAGCTGTGGCCGAAGGCAATCCAGATGTGGACATGGAGGAAGAAATAGCGGTCGACTTTGAGGCTGACGAAGAACCTCCTGCAGCCACCCCAGCTCCAGCCCCAAGCCAGGCAAGCTTGCTAGCCCATGCAACAGTTGGGAAATTCCAGTCTGGCGCATGAAGAGCTCCTGAAATGACGACATGAATTTATATGCATCATTCGGGTCGTTCATCAGAGTTTGACACGACAATTGCTCAGAGAAATTAGGAGGGGGGGGGGAATGATTAAAGCGACATATTTAGCATCTCCCACGTTATGTGTACGTTAAGCAGGCGACAGTGGAGGAGACCACAGCAGGCAAGAAGTCCAAGCTTCCAGAATCGAGCGAGCAACCCAGCAGCAAGCGCCAAAAGCAAGAAGAGCCAGGTGAGACTGCCCCACGAAGGGATCTGGATCGGGGAGTTCATGCTCTGCAGTTTGCAGGATTCATGCCTCAGCAATGACAGCTGGTGAATAAACATCACACAGACAGACGGAGCTGCAAGACATCAATCGGTGGTGCAGGCACGGGAGACAAGCCTGGCCCTGGCACTGGGAAGCCGAAACGCGAACCCATACCCCTTTTCAAGCCTAAATCCCATAAGGCAGAAGGAGCTCAGCAGGACTCCACACCTGCACCCTCCAGGACAGGCTCAGACACAAAGGCATCTGTATTTGACCGAATTGGTTCTCAGGTCAGCTCACCTTCCTGCATGCTTTGACAGTTAAACAGGGACCCCTGGGAAGGCAACATCTTGTCGAGCCTGGCCACAGATGTCTTTCCCTTGAGCAATGCCTGCCAGGAGGAGTAACCGAATAGGCTGACAAGCAGAGATGGGTGCAGAGTGGCAGCGGCGTGCTCCCCAAGGGGTCTGGAGCTCCCCCTTCCAGAACCAAAGCCAGCTGTGCGCTCCTCGTGACAGGCTTCGTGAGGCCTTTCCGGGTGCCTGCTGCACAAGAACTGTTCAAGCAGCACGGTGAGCTCCCCGGGTGCCCAAGGAGCAGGGAATCTTTCGTTCAATCTCAGCTCCGGATTTGCCACGATGCTGTCAGCATTGCATGATTGCGATCTGATCCTCATCGGCGCAGTGAAGGACACAGCATCAATAAGAGTCACATGACTGACAATCTGTAGCTGGCCTGCTTACCAAACCGCTTTTGTTGGCTGGCCAGGTGAGGTGAAGACTTTCTGGATGAGCAGCGTGAGGGACAAGGCGTATGTGGTGTTTGACTCGGAGGAGGCCGCAGAGAAGGCACGCCAGGCGACGCACGGATCGGAGTGGCCAGAGAGGAGCCGCACATCTCTGCGACCCAAGTGATTCTCCTTGACAATGCTTTTGGCATTTACAGCAACAACTGACGGTCACGGTCACTGCGTATTGTGGATGCAGCACCGTGTTCTTGAAGGCTCAAAACCCTGATGGAGATGCAATGAGAGTTCCTTGGACTTCTCCTCCTCCTCCTTGCACACAAGCAAACTGCCCTTGACACTTCCATCCATGCAGGTTTGTCCCTGTGGAGGAGGCAGAGGAGGTGATCAAATCGAATGGTGCCAGCCTGCCCGCCCGTACCAGTGGCCTGTTCTCCTCCCGCAACAGCGGTGGCGCCAGCGTGACGCCCTCCACCAGCAACGCAGCTGCGGCTGCGGCTGCAGCGGCAGCAGCGTCTGCGCAGAACCTGGGCGC
>QAXI01000447.1:725613-779278 GCA_004335615.1 Chloroidium sp. JM | reverse complement strand
GCCCTCCTTCCCATTTGCTGAGAAAATAGCCTTGCACATTTGTATTTGTTTCTCAGACGAAAGAAACACGACGGTTTAGTACTTGCACAATGCCCAGCATAGGACAAAGTCTGTAGCCTCTATTGTCAGCTTGTGAACGGGTGCATGATGCAGGCTGCTCACGAGGAGATCAAGGAGGTCAAGAAGACGGCCAAGCCAGTTGAGGGGCCCCAGGTATACCGCTCAACATGACTGGCAAAAAATCACAGTGTCAGTAGAGACCGCTGCAGAATTGAATTTGGAAGAGCAGCTCAATGATGTGTATGCACCTTCATTGCAATTACAACATGGTGTGCTGTGAATGGTATTTAATGGCCTGTGAAATGATCTGCAGGATGACACGGATCAGTTCGGGGGTTTGTTCAGAAAGACTTCCACGAAGCCTAACCTATATTGGCTACCCCTGACCAAGGAGCAAGTTGCCGCAAAGAAGAGTGCTGTGCATCAACCGAATCAAAAGGCTAGCTGACATGCATAAAATTTGGCACAGCCGGCCAAGCAGTGAGGTTTCTTGACGTTTTTACGGCAGGACCGTATTGCGTGACCTTGGTATTGGTACCTATGGCACTGACAAGCCTGACTACCGGGGATATCGTGTCAGTGGCTGGGCATTGCTCACACCATGTAAACTGTTAATGGATTAATGGTCCCTCCTGTCCTCCCCCCTCCCCACCCCCCCTTCCCATGTCTCCCTTCCCTTCCCACTTCGTTCTTACACTCGATGTGCTCTCGACGGAACGCTTGAGCCGATGGTTATGGTCTCAAAACCAGATTTGTCGGTACACTTGCCGGGCGTTGTCGGTGCAACGGGATGTTGGTGGCCAAGAACACTACTCGGGCCGATCTACCGCAGCCTTTTATAGATACTGATCCAAGATGAGGCTCCTTCGGAGGGCCTGCAGCTGCTGCGTACTTTCGATTTTGCTCACAACGCTGCATGGTACTGCTTCAGGTGTGCAACCTTCTTCCGGAACAATGATCAGAAAGATCTCTCCTTAGCGGTGAGGCAGGGTCTGAGAATTCTCGTTTCACAGGCGCCGGTTCTGGTGCGTATGGACAGCAGGTGAGTTTCCCCGTACTCCAAAGGCACCTTAGTACTCGTTATGAGTGTGGCAAAAATTATTTAGCTTCTGCTCTTGGCTGTGTCACCCTTAGTGGCCAGATGTCCTGCTGCAGCTGTTGACTCTTGGGTGCGCGCAGGGGAATCCCTTGAACAACACTGGACGCTGGTAAGGACTCCTGCCCATGGCCTACTTGCTGAAGAATAGATTCATACCCAGGGTATGGCTGAGCCAGGACGTTCAAGCCTGAAGTCCTGGTTGCTGTCTAGGGTAGAGCAGATATCGTGGGAGCCTCGGGCATATATCCACCATGGATTCCTGAGCGAGCAGGAGTGCGACGAAATGGTGGAGATGGCCAGACCCATGGTGACCCAACCCTCCATCCAATTCTGGCAAACCGACAGACCAGTGCTGGGAGTGTGAAATATGATTGCTGTCCAGTGCTTGCCAATTTTGGTTGTAGTGCTCTGTACCGACTGGGATCTGGTGTGCTGGGCAGATGCGGAGGTCAACGGTAGTTGGGCAGGGCGGCAAGAGTGTTCTGGACAACATCCGTACGAGCTTTGGCACGTTCCTGCGGTAAATCCGTCACACTGCTTTTCCCTGAAGGATGTTTGCCATCATGGAGCCTCATCTGCTTTCGAGTCATGTTCGACACTCGTTTATCTTTCCACCAAGATCTCCCTGCATCCTACAGGCGGAAACAGAACGCGCTGATCACATCGGTGGAGGAGCGGTTGGAGCAGTGGACGCTACTGCCCATGGTGCACCAGGAGGACATCCAGATCCTGCGGTACGCACCCGGGCAGAAGTACGGGGCGCACTTTGACAGCCTGGACAAGGACAGCCCCAGGATAGCCACCGTGCTGATCTACCTGCGGGCCACGGATCTGGAAGGCGGCGAGACGGCGTTCCCCAACTCAGATGCTTGGATTGGAGACGGCAAGTCCAGGGGGCCGTTCTCGGATTGCGCCGAGGGGCACGTGGCTGCCAAGCCAAAGAAGGGGGATGCCCTGATGTTCTACAGCCTGAAACCAGACGGGGAGAGCGATGGGGCCAGCCTGCACACAGGTCAACTGAGACTACCAGCACTTTTGATTCAGAGTTTTTATCATGGATTGAATCATCACTTTGCAGCACCTGCCAGGCATTGCAAATCCAAGCGTTTGAAGCAGGATGATCGCTGCAGCAGCTCACTGCAGTTAAATGGGGAGGTGTCAGCGGTTTGAACGGGTAGCCAAGGCAAGCAAGGCTTGACAGGTATGGTGTGCAGGGTGCCCTGTCATCACAGGCACAAAGTGGACTGCGACCATCTGGATCCACACAAAGCCGTTCCATCCCGACTGGATGCAAACGCCTTTCACGGACAAGCTTCAGCGGCCAGAGATCTGTGAGGTGTGGTCCACGCTCGCTGCCCTCGTCCTTGCCTTGGGTGTGGATTTCCACTCAATGGCTATCAACGCAGACAAGGTCATCCTGCATCACTGAGTTCTGCCAAGCATGACGGAGCTGTGGCGCGCAGGATATCCACAAGATGTGCAAGACGTGGGCGGAGCATGGAGAGTGTGAGAAGAACCCAGAGTACATGGTGGGTAATACCGGGACTGGGCTGGGTCAGTGCCGGCAGGCCTGCAATAGCTGTGAGGTATGCGCGAGTGGAGATAGCGCTTGTGAATCGAGAAACAGAAAAGCTCTAGGGTTTCTCCCTTTGGATCAGCTTGATTGACAATGTCCAATGCAGACACGAGACCTCGGTAATATTCTTATGTATGCTGGCTGCTGCGGTAAAGCCGAGTTTTGAGCATTACCGTGTGTCTGGAAATCGCACGACAGGTGATACAGCAACAATGTGACCTCCCACAAGTTGAGCTGATGTGAAGCTGGAAAGTCGTGCTGGACAGATGCTCCTTTGAGAGCATCCTCAGCCAGAGAAATTCAAGTATAGATGATGTATATTTGCACAACATTCTCTCCTGAATCTATAGATTGA
Source organism: Chloroidium sp. JM (assembly GCA_004335615.1). Lineage (NCBI taxonomy): Eukaryota > Viridiplantae > Chlorophyta > Trebouxiophyceae > Watanabeales > Watanabeaceae > Chloroidium > Chloroidium sp. JM. Next base: position 776,188 of record QAXI01000447.1, on the reverse strand, counting down.
GTGCCTTCAGCATCTCATTCCAATGGGCAATGACAAAGACTCCCTCCACTGGGAGACAGACCGAATGCCAAGTCCCACTTTATATGTGTCTGTCATTGTGTGAGGAAGTAGTACTCCACTTCTCAATCAGGTACAGATGTCACACAAAATACAGCTACTATAGACCTATACAGGTTCTGCCCTGCCTCCTGTGCAAATCCATTGGCATCTTTTGCCTGATAGAGTCAAGGTAGCTCATATCAATGGGTGCAAGGGCTATGCCAGTCGCCATTGGGTCAGCCTGCCTTCCCACAATCTTTCCCCAAGGGTCGATGATCAGAGAATGCCCATAGCTCTCCCGTTTCTCATTGTGGCGACCAGCCTGCGCTGCGGCAATCACATAGCATTGGCACTCCACAGCTCTGGTCTTCAGCAAGAGCTCCCAATGTGCCTCGCCTGTCAACACCATTGACATCAGCTTCAGTGCATATGGGGAAGCACTGCATACCAAGGACAATTGCGCCTGACTGACTGAATGAGCTGGCAGGGGCGCAACCTGTCAGCTTGGTGAACGCAGATGGCATGAGCAGCACCTTGGCTCCCTGGTCAAAGGTCAAGGCCTGTGCAAAGAAGTGTGTCATAATCTTTGGGACCTTTCAGCAGCTGGGAGTCATGTTTTGGACACAACTTTCAGGCAGGGTAAGGGAGGAGGAGGTCGCACCTGGTACACCTCTGGAAATCTAAGGTCGTAACAGATTGTAACACCCAAACGGCCAATGGGACTGTCACAAGCAACCAACTGCACAAAAATGAAGTAAGCTGGGTCAGGAAAGAGTTGCTATCTATCTCCATTTGGAAGAACAAAAACCCCAGGAAAAGCTCAGCAAGGGCAAACCTGCTTGCCTGGAGCTGTGCTTCTGCTCTCCATAAGGACAGGACCATCTGGAACGTCCACATCGAAGAGGTGCACTTTCCTGTACACGGCTCTGATGCTTCCCTTGTCATCAATGATGACATGCGTGTTGTACATGTGATCGGCGTCTGGCCCAAATTCCTGCAGGACATGTGCCCTCAAGTTCGGCAGTCTCACTAGAAATTTGCCAATATGCTGCCACAACATCAGAGGAAAAGACAATATTGAATCGTACAGCTTGGAGAGGACAATGCCTGAAAGCCTCCAACGGAAATCCACAGGCCCAGCTCTCTGGCAAGGTCTTGGAAGCGCTGCATGAGAAGCCCGTCCAAAGGCTGTGCTTTCGAGAGAGTCTGCAGGCGGTCAGACCTTTCATCGTCAAGCCACAGAATTTCACTACTGCATCCAAGTCCCAAAACATTATCACCCAAGCTCCAAAATCGCTGCACTGTCTACATTGGAGTGTGTCAATCGCTATATCAACAACAAATATGAATAAGCATTTTTGGGACAAAGAGCAGCTGAATGAGCCCTCAGCAGCTGAGCGCACCTGTTGTTGGCTTTCACCGATGAAAGTGCAACATTCTGGTAAGAACAGCATAGCTGCATTGTTGGATTTCGCGTCCTGCATACAAGGGTATGCATCGCTTTCACTCGTCCTGATTCATCTCTCAGCAGCAGCAAATCAGCTTCAAGCAAGCAAAACGACCAGCTTCTCACCCTGGCGAGCCTTGTACATGTTTGGAAGTTCACTTCTTGATCTCCCACAGAGGTCATTGTAGCGACTGCAAAGTAGATCTTCCTTCACGCTCTGAACAATGTCAGACAAGCTGATGTGCAAGCTTAGGCTAGGAGTGTGCGTCATTACCTGCAGCAAGCGGCCATGCCTCTGTTCCTGGTGCAGAGTCTGCTCCCATAGACATGCAACGTACCTGAACAAATCATGAAATCATCCTGGGATTTGACAGTCGACTGCTCGATATCTCTGCATGAATGCGAGACGATATGTCGTTTGTGGTGAGCATGGCACCTGTCTTGGTCTAGGAAGTCGACAGCATGGAGTTTGCAGCAATGCTTTACGGCATGCTAGAAACATCGATATCACGAATGTACATGTGTCCCAGGAACGTAAACAACAAGTGAGGCACGCGGAGATGAAGGCGTGAGTCACAGTGGGAAGCAGAGGAGGGGAATGAGACGACTCCTCGTCTCTCAAAATTGTTATTCGAATTTAAGACATCCGCTACCTGTCTGTTCTGCAACCTTTTCACAAAGGGACAAAGACAATATCAATCACCAAGACCAGAACCAATAAGAATATCCTTCATCACAGAGTGAACACACTCAACTGTGCACCGACTCTCCTCTATTATTCTAGCAGCTATGGCAGGCCTGTAAAGCCTACAATTGCACTCTGGGGCAAGCATCTCAGATGATGGTGCCGTCTGGGATGGTGGAGTCCTTGATGATGATGGTGATGCCATCCTTGATGACCCAGCCCTCGTTCTCCCGGTTGGCCTCCTTCACCCCCTCCTTGTTGATGATCTGCACGTTGTTGCCGATGCGCGCGTTCTTGTCTATGATGCACCTCTGCACTGTCGAGTTGGCCCCTGCGACACATTGCAGTGTGAGGTGCTTGGGGAGAAGATGCTGCAATTGGCAATCAACAAGGGCCGGAGCAGCGCTGTCCTACCGCTTTTGAACTCCTGCTTGTCAAAGAAGCTGTCAATTCCTCAATATGTATCAGCGAAATGGCACCTCTCAGTGAGCCGAACCCAGGCAATCCCGTGCGCCCCGAGGGCGCTCTTCCTTTGGTTTCTGTGAGTTGCGGAGAGCCATGGCTCACCGATGCCCATGGGCAGGCAGCCCGGGATGAGGGCGCACTCCTCCAGGGTCTCGAAGTAGTCTGCGCCCATGATGAGGGAGTCGCGGATGGTGCAGCCCTCATTGATGAGGGAGCGCAGGCCCACCACCGAGTGCTCCACGATGCACCCGCTGCGCACGGTGGAGCCGTCCCCGATGATGCTTCGGCTGATGTTGCTGTTGGTGATCTTGCTGGGGGGCAGGAAGCGGGACATCGTGTAGATGGGGGCGTCCTTGTCGTAGAAGCTGCAAGCAAGCATGTCTGCTGTCAGGACTCCCATTGTCTGCATGGCCTTTCAATGGAAGGCGGTGGCCAAATTTTCAAGGGGTCGCATGCACTCAAAGTGGGCATCTTGCAAGGCAAGATAGGTCTCTTTACGTCTCACAGGGAAGGACACAGGGACATTTGTCTAATTCACAACTCGAAGTTGACCAGTGGCCTTGATCTTCACCTGAACTTGGGCACTGGGTCATCTGTGAGTGCCAGGTTGGCATCGTAGAATGCCTCCACTGTCCCGATGTCCTCCCAGTACCCATCGTACAGGTAAGCCTGGATGTGCATGCCCATGTCCTTGGCTCCTGGGATCACCTCGCTGCCGAAGTCGTCAGCCTGTATAACATGGGCTAAATGACCCATAGTTGGCACAGGCTGACGAAACCCAGAAGCTGCCTTTCGGTCAAATTATCATTGTCAATCGAGGCCCAAAGCAGCAGCAGCAGCAGACATGTTGATGCTATTCAAGACAGGAGATAGATAGGTTTTTCAGATGTCTGTACAGTAATGAATCATGGATGTCTGTACCGTGGGGAAATGCTCGATGAGCAGGTCATGGATCGCTGTCGCTTTGCAGACATAGATGCCCATGCTTGCAATGTAGGGCTCCTTCTTGGCCCTGCAACATTCAGGATACTCAAATATTGCAGATCAATCCAGAAGCGATGCAGAAATCCAGCTGAAACGCCCAGCAATGCCGACTCACTGGAAAACAATCGTGATTCCCCTTTTGTGTCAGGCCTCTGTGACCCATATCTTGGGCCAGTGCTTTGGCGGCAGGACCTTGAGGAATGCCACATGATGACTCATCGAGCAAATCTGAGAGAGGCTCACCTCTCCGCGTCCAGCCCCAGGACGGTGGTGTCCACCTGCATGGCCTTCAGGGCGTCCCCCTTGGGCTTCTCAGAAAAGTCGGTGATGCGCCCTGTGTCGTCGATCTTCATCAGGCCGAAGGCCTGAGCCTCCTTCTCAGCGGCCGGCAGGGCCGCCACTGTGATGTCGGCGCCGGAGGTGCGGTGCTTGTTCACAAAGTCCTGGTAGTTCATGCGGTAGAGGTGGTCGCCTGCAGCAGCGAAGGAACGTGGCTGGTTCATCGATTTGAAGGCTTCAAATTGCTGTCTTCCCGTCCTGCACTCGCTCTATTTCACCCATTTGTTAGTGGCCTGAACCTGATTGCCCATCGCAAAATTTGTTCTGGGAGACATCTGTAGCTGAGCCATCTTTGTGTCCTATGACAGGAGGGGTTTGATTGGCTTTGTATCTTTGAGGGCCACCTGAGAGGATGAGGTAGTCCTCCACACCGCCTCTGGTGCTCTCCTCAAACAGCCATAGACATTGCCGCACTGCATCCGCTGTCCCCTGGAACCACTTTTGGCGGCTGGGCGACTGGGTGGCAGCAAGCACCTCCACAAAACCCCTCGTAGAGTATCCCCCGACATTGGCGTTCTGCAGTGCAAAAGGAAACGCAACTTTCTAAGGAATAGGAGCAAAAATGCAAGCGGCAGGACTCGAACCTGCGCTCTTTCGAACCACGACCTGAACGGGGCGCCTTAACCACTCGGCCACGCTTGCTGTGTTCTATCCGGAATTTCCGCATTACATGTAAGATTGGCCAGAGCACAATCTAACATTGCGCAGTAACTGCAGGTGTACCCAAGTTCAGCTGATGGATAACCTCATGTAACTGCTCACCACATCCCATGTGGCTCGTACGTGTAAGGCTTGAAAAATCTCTGAACAAACAGCTCAAAAATTCTGACAGTGGTGAGCGGCAAAAAGCTAAACGAGGAATGGGGGGATCAGGGAGCTCACATATGCCTGGGAGAGATGTCTATTCAGCGATGCTGAGTTGAACTGCGTGAGGCAGTAGATTTTGTTGACATTGGAGTTGATGCAGTTGGAGACTGGGATGTCAATCAGCCTGTAGTTGGCCCCCAGAGGCACTGCTGGCTTGGCCCTCTTCTTCGTGAGGGGGTACAGCCGTGATCCAGCTCCACCTCCTAGAATGATCCCCAGGACTGTCTGCACCGCAAGACGGTATGCTTCCCCATTTCTGAATGGTCCATCTCAAGGTATGAAGGTGAGCTCCTCACAAATATCCTTGCTATATAAGTGCATACAATCAACCTCACCACTCTGCTGAATGGCAAGGAAGGCTCAAAAGATACAATGAACGTCCTGCAGCTCATTGATGGACCTCATGCAAATACTCAGAACAAAGTAACTGACACCATAGCCTCGCCATGCCAGCACCTCTACTTACTGCAATCCGGCATTGCTTTGCCAAGTTTGACAATCGTACCAAGAAACAATGAATGGCAGTGGCGGCAGACCTTGGACATGTCTGGCATCTGCAGGTCGAAGTTCAGCGACTCCGGGAGGTGGGAGTCTGCTTCCTCAGAGATCCTTGCCAGCTCAAAGTCTATAACGGGAGGTGCAATGGGTGGCTCTCTCTGCACCTCCACCTCCTGTGTCTCTGCCTTTGCCTGGGCTGTGAGCTCCTGTGTCAACGCACACGCCTTTGTTCCTTGTGCAAGTTTTCTGTCAGAGTAGAAGGAAATCCCTACCCAAATCAGACAGCCTTATTCATCAGTACAGCAAGCTTACTGACAGGCCATTAAATTGATGTTCACAACTGTGCACTCTGGACAAGCTGGAAGCGTCCTGCTGCAGACGGGCTTAGATGGGCAACTCAGACAAAGATTAAGAAATGCAGACGAAGGTTTCGAATATGCTCACATGCCGCCGCAATCGCGTCTGCAATGTTGAGCTCTTGTGCTGCTTGAGTTGCTTTGCTGCAAACCCTGTAGAGAGAGGAGGTATTCTGGTACATCCAGGACCTGATCTCATGTTTCTCTTCAATCATCTCACTCGTTGCCTTCTGGTACTGAGCAGTGGAAAAGTTTACCACCTTCCAGGGATCGCAACAAACCACCAGCTGGTCACCATGAGATAAACACAGCTTTCCTTCATGTTCATCCTTGGCTATGGTGGCTCATGATTTTCGGATACTTTGATTGCACAAGATACGGATGGCATTCTTGTCTCTTTCCAGACCAACGAGGGCATACTTGCGCAGCAACAAGCCAAACTATCCATTGCATTCACCGGAACACAACGAAAAGAAGCTATCTCAGCAGACTGGCTTGAACGGGCAGCATCAAGGCCTGCGAGCGCACCTTGTCTATTGGCGTCAAGCCTGGATCCGGCGAGGGAACCAGAAAACCTCGCGTCCAGCAGCATCCTTCCCTTCATTGTCTCCACATTCACGAGGAAGATTCGGAACTCATGGTTGGCCACAAAATTGAGGTTACAATTTACTAAGAGGACAATCGCTTTGCTCCAAAATCTATGAAGGCGTTTATAAGGCACCGAAAGAAATCAATAAAATACAGTGCTGTACCCCCGAATTCTTTGGTGCAATCTACGTAATTTCGCGTCACAATGAGGTTCCTGATCCTTCACTGCTTTTTGTTAAACCCCAGAAGACATGCTGGGAAGGGACTTCGAGTCAGGTGAAGCTCGCTCTGGCAGTCCATTTTGTGCAGCTTCTCAGCGATAGCCCGTTGCATTGAATGTGATGCAGGCATGTCAAACTCCACTTGAGTTTGTACACAAATCGTCATTGTGCAGGTTTCTGAGCTCCACATTTCTGCCTGGGGAGTCATAACTTCACATTCTTCAGCTGCATGGGTGAGCCTTTGACATTCCACCAGTACAAGGTTTCCCAGCCCGACTGAGCAAAGGCTCCATGATCCTCTTGACTCAGCTTGAGCTCCAAGGCTTTTGTTTACTTAGCTTGAGCTCCGAAGACACCAAGAAGAGCCTTTTGTATGCGCCATATTGACTGTTGGCTGTCGACAGAAGGAATGAGCTTGATGCATTCTAGAGACCTTGCATTTGTGCTGCAGCTCCAGGCAAGCAGAAGAAGAAGAAGGCCAAATCTCAGCCGAAGAAGAACGCAGGCTCTACCTTGGGGATTCCACCCCCTGCCCCACACGCGCCTGTCAGCTACAGCCACTCTGATGGCATGGGAGACACAGATTCCGACGAGGAGGAGCCAGCACACTTTTGCCGCGGTCACCAGGGTTTTCCCCCCATGGACTCCGTGCGGGTCGGAGACGGCGCAGCCAGCGACGACTCCGGGGAGCACACATGGACACACACGGAAGAGGGGGTAGACCCTGGGTCTGTCAAGGTGACCCATTATGATATGCGGAATCACCGCGATGCGACCAAGCCGCCGCCTTTCAAGAAGGCTGCTCTGCCCGGGATGAAGCAGGGCTTCCTGAGCAAGCCTGCGCCCAAGGAAACGCCTATGCCCAAGGATGACGATTCTGACGATGGCCCCCCGCCTCTTGTGTCAGGTCACTCGCCATCCCCTGCCTTTGCATTCACACCTTTGATGAGCTGCCGGAGGTCTGGTGTGCCTGGGCCTCGCTGATATCTAGGGAATGATCGCCGTTATGGAGCGTGACCTCCTACAAGCACACAAACTCAGGACTGCTTGCATTGTTGTCGATGGTAGATAGAAAGCAACAATCTTGAAGTTGGCAAGAGGAGAATCAGTGGGATCAGTGCCATGTGATATTTGCGCACTATAATCTGAAGCACACCCTCCTCATGGAAGCCATAATACTAGTGGGCACCTGTGGATCATCATGCCAATCGTCCTATTGCTGCTCCACAGGTTCCGCATCTGGCTCTGATGACGAATCAAACGGCCCACCATCCCTGGGGCCGGAGAGCGGAGACGAAGACGACATGCCGCCCCTGGTGTCGGGCGACGGGCGGACGGGCAGCGAAGCCAAACCTCCGCCGGCGGGCGGGGAGATGGACCCAGACAGCGACGACGAGCCTCCGTCGCTGGAGTCCGACGAGGAGGCCGACGTCCCCGTGTTCACCAACGCCAAGCGGGAGGACGTCAGGAACCACGCCAGGTTTGCCAGGCCGGACCTGGTCGCGATGAGCCAGCAGGGTGAGTTCTCACGCCATGCTGCTGATTGCAGCAGACTGCATGGCCTCGTACCTCCTGCTTGGATACGCGGAGCTGCATGCGAAAGGCGCGTATGGCAGCACAGTTGTTGGCGCTAGCGGGTAACTATTGTCATGCGCTTTTGGCACCCAAAGGCAGATTGGTTGTGAGAGCAGAGCTGCGCCACAAAGACCTTGACTGTCAAACTGTTGCAGCTCCTGAAAATGTTTCAACTTTGTCCCACTGTGTTGCCTTGTTGGGACCTGCCAGGAACTGGAAAAGCAATTGATTTCTGAAAGGATATCAAGAGATTGTGGCAACACTGCATCGAAGTGCAGACTCGAGCAGCCAGAACGGTGTGGCCAAGGATCCTGCAGCCAAATCCAAAGAGAGAGACCAGCCGGCGAAGGAGGCGGCCAAGGCCAAGCAGGCGGACAAGGGAGACAAGGGCATCCCCTTGCCCCCCACAGCCGGTGAAGAGGAGAAGGCGGTCCCTGCTGGTGCTGCAGACAAGACCAAAAAGGGCCCCTCTGCAGCAGCAGCCACGCCCCAGCCCAAGCCACACAAAGAGAACATTGGGAATGGACCCCTAGATGACTACCCCGGCTTACAGGCCCATGAGCGGCCAGTGGGCCCCTCATCTGCCATTCGTTTGCCCTTTGTCCCTTGCTCACGAGCAAGTGAATAATTTCTTCACACGTCGGACTGGGTGTCTGGCTCCTCGCAATGCATCTTTGTTCATGACAGCGATGAATTTGGCCGTCCTTTCCGTAGATGTTCCCAGACGTGCTCTGCCGGATACCGCAGGCTTCACAGTGTTTACCTTTGACCCCTGGAGCAGCATGCCCAAATTCCAAATAGAAGGCAGGCTTGCTCAGGGGTCGGCACTGACACGCTGCAATGCAAGTATTGCTGGCATGATGGTGCCCATGGGCGCAGGTGGAGCAATATGCAGAGAGTGTGCGGTTGGGAGCCATGCCCCAGTCCATGGCAGAGAAGCTGCGGAGTTCCGCCAGCCAGGGGAAGGAGGCTTCCAGCAGCAAGTCATCCAGCTCGCCTGCACCAAAGGCGGCCAAGCCAGCTGCAGCGCAGCCAGCCCCCAAGAAGGGCACCTCTGCCCAACCTGCAGGTGGCAATGCCAAGCTTTGACTACCTGAAATTCAGCCCCGAGTTGTGGCACTGTCCGTCTTGATTCCATAGAGGAGGGTCAGTGTTATGTGGAATTGGAGATCCCCCTTCCCCTTCCCCCCTCTGGAAACATCCATCAATCACCGATAGGGGAAATCGCATTTCAGTACTCTACAGTGCATGATTGAGTTGTCAAATGTGAGCATTTTTGCAAGAATGGAGCTTTCTCACTCGTCATGCCTGCTTGACATACACTTGCCATGAAGGTATTGCCAAAATATTCGCATTTGCAAGAAAGCCCTGCTCTGAGCAAGCCGTGTGGCGTGTTTGTAGCTTCCAGCAGCCGCGCGAGCGTGAATCAAACGGTGGCGGACGTATCGGACGAAGATGATGATGATATGCCCGCCCTTGTTCCCGATAACATGGCTAAGAAGCCCAAGGTGGAGCCCAAGAAGGCCCCTCCAGCCAAGCCCAAGGTGGACGAAGCTAAGATAGCGGCCCTCAGGGAGGAGCAAAGGCAGAAGGAGGAGAAGAAACGAGAAGAGAAACAGAAACAGACACAGAAAGGTGAGGGCCTACATTCCCCTGTCTCATTGTCAACACCTGCCAGTACCAAGCGCTGCACATGTGATGATGGATAATTTGCATGCAGAGATCCATTGTGCGCTGTCATATTGCTTCATGGTTGATCCTTTTCGAACGTCACGCTTTGACCTGCAACCGATCGTACATCCACCTTGATATAATACATCAATATAATATCTAACGCCCCTACCCATCTCCCCACAGCCCAGCCTGTGCCTGTGCAGAGGACCAGGATCGCATCGTGCGGGAGCTGCTGGAGGCCGAGGAGCGCGAGAAGCAGAAGAAGCGGTTACAGGAGGAGAAGGACCAGGCCAAGAGGGACAAGTGCAAGCAGAAGGCCCAGAGGGCCAAGGTGGGAGCACACTGCACCCTTATGCAGTACAAGACAGTCGATGACATACGCTCATGATCAGGATGGATAACAAGGACTTGACTGCACAGTCAAAGAGGCCAAGTAAGGTGCAGTCTGAGGGTCAAGTGAGCACTAAGCATGCAGTCGAAACCGATTCCTTGCCGGTGCAGGAAGCCAAGGAAGCTAAGGCAGCAGCCAAGGCAGGCGCCTCCTCCTCCAAAACCGACGAGCCAGAGAAGCCTGCAGTGCCTGAGGAATCTGGTAAAGTCCCTAGCCCGAGCAAGAAAGCAACGACTTGGTCTGGCTCACATTGAGGAGCATCCTGGTGACAGATTTCTTGGGAACCAATGGCTTGAGCACCTCTCATGTCATTGTCTTTGCAATACCAATTTCTTGCACTCATCAGCAAGACAAGAGAACCATCACTGGAGATTTATCACTGCAGTGACATGTGTCTGCAGAGGCCAGCAGCAGCAATCCCTTCGACATCTTGGATTCTGCCTCCAGACCGCAGTCCGCAGGTGCACCCCAACCGAAAGTCAAGGCCAGCAAAGCGGCATCCTCTGGTGAGTCTACCCCTCCTTCCGTCCGCCTGATTGTGTCCATGGATTGCTTTGCATGTTTGACCAGAATACTGTCGAGCCGCATCCATGCCGCTTTTCATTGATAGAAACCAGACTTCGCCATTCGTCATTCTCTCACCTGCTACGGAGTATGCGTTGCATCCCTGTCTTTGGTCTTTTTCCCCAGCAGCTTTGTCAAGGGATGGCGACTCAAAAGGACAGAACCTCGCCCCGTGCTTTCTCACCTGCACACTGCCTTCGTAGCCTGCCCACCACGATTCTATTTGCTGATCACATCTCAGCTCCCTGTCTGGGGTGCCTGCTGCAGCACCATGTTTCGTGCTGGCCACAAGCCATCCCAGACATTCAGCCACTCCCAGGGCTTGACAAGGAGCATGTGAAGCAGGTGAAGGCAGGGAGCAGTCGGCGGGCGCAGGACCCTCCAGACCAGCAGCCACTCCGGTGGCGGCCACACCCATCACGGTGGCTCAAGCCAGGGGGGACAGTGGCGTTTGGAAGGCCTCCCCCATGCCCAAGCCTCTCCCGCAGGCCTACCCCTTCCTCACAGCAAAAGCCCAGACTGTGAGGCCCTGTGCAAGCTGTTTCCTGCTCCCTCTCCAGACTACAGCTGTTTGTGATTCCACCTTTCACGTTGCTGCCAACTACCTCCATTAGCAAAGGGGGATTGGAAGAATAATCCTGAAAATCACAAGCAGAAGCAAGTATTTTGTAATCACCATGCAGACACACACAGAAAAGGGCTGATCATCCGGTGTCATGCCATAGAACTCTTGCAGTAGGGTAGCATTGTCTTTGGCCTTCCTACATGGGTGATGACACAGGCCTGCAACCAAAGCAGCATGTCCAGCGATGCTGACCAAGCAAGCCATGTGCAGGCCTGGAACAAGATGGAGGAAGCCCTGCGCACAAAGTCCGTCCCCACATTGACAATGGCACTCGCCCTCAGCACTAACTGGCTGCAGAAGCAGGGCAAGTCTGGCGTCTTCACCGATGTCAATGTCCAGGTGTGGCCCTTGAAAAGCGCCCCCATGCCATGCAAAAGGGCATCCAAGGGGAGCCAGAGTCTGAGAGAGGCTCTCACCCCCTAGTTGGCACCACTCAATCGACTTGGAGCCATCCTTTGATTAGGCGCACATTTGAGGCTTGAAGCTGTCACCTGATTGATCCATCGCAAATTTGTTGTACTCCCGTGCAATCGCTGGGACGCTCGCAAGACAGGAGATATGGCATCGGATGTGCCTTGCAGCTGGAGAGGAAGGTTGCGGAGGCCAAGGCACTGCTGGCGAGCCAGACAGAGGCAGCACCCGCGGCTGCACATGCCAGGCCTCGACCGACCTCAACCCTGGCCCCAGCAGCCGTCCGCCGAGTGCCTGTCAGCGGGCCCGCGTTCGTGCCCCCCCAGACGCCGTACAACCCCATGCAAGCGCGGCCGCCGCAGAGTACAGCTGCCACGCTCCCGGGCCAGGGGACCAGGGCGGCTCCTCTCAGCAGGCCGCATCCCGGGATGCCGCCCGCGTTCGTGCGGCAAGGTGGTTTTTTTTGTCCTGGGTGGCAACAGGTGTGGTTGACGCTCTGTTGTTACGTGAATCCAGCTCACAAGACCCATCGAACATGCCTCGAGCTTGTGTAATGGAGAGGAGGTACGGTGTATCCTTGAAGAGAGTGTGTTGCACAAAGCCAGGGCTGCTTTTGTTGCAGCAGCTATAGTACATGTCATTCAGCGTTGTGAAGGGAGCTGTCACAACGAGCTGAAGCGACAGCCCTGCCACAGGGGGAGTGAGCGGGCAGTGGGAGCAGCCGGCCCTGGGCAGCGACGATCCGTTCGGAGGGGTGCCAATGGCTGGAACATGCCCCGCAGGCCCCCCTCCTGCAGCATACAACCCCATGCAGGCCTCTGCCAGGCCACCCCCACCCCCAGCAGCCCCTCGCCTCCTCCCTACCGGCGGAAGGCAGCCCATGCCAGCTGCTGTAAACCCTTCTTCCCTTCAGAGATCGCACCAGCAAAATTCCCGTAGTTGACATGTCCCATTCAGGATCTGGTGACGATTGAATCACTAATCAGTTGCTTCGTTGTCGATTCGAGTCATTCTTCAAACCGTGAAAGCAATTCCCAAGTGTGAATCACGATCCATCCAACGTCAAACTCACTTCCTTCCAACATTCCTGTGCTATGGCTGTAAGATAAAGGCAAGTCTCCAAGAACAGCCCTGCGCCAGCAGACCCTTCCGACAGTTTAGCTCAAGCAACTGCAGCTCTGATGCAGAAGTTCGGCAGGCTTCTGCAAAGGTGGCACATGCTCATGCACACAAATTGCCGGAATCGAAATCATTCCTCTTGCAGGTGCGAACGCAGCCCACAATCACCTACAGCCCGCCCCCAAGGCCGCAACCCAGCGAGTGCGTCAGGCCGCCCGCGCCCTTTGATGGGATGGCACCCAATCTGGGGGCCGACCAGGACGACGATGAGAGGGAAAAGGAGTGCTGCATTTGCATGGAGTGGCCCTCGGACCGTGTCATCCAGCCGTGTGGCCACAATTGCGTCTGCCGGGGGTGTGCTGACATGCTGCAGAACACGACCAAGCTGTGCCCCATTTGTAGGGTGACAATTACAGAGTTCCTGGTGGTCAGCGACTGATGAGTGGGTATAGAAAAGCGCTGCTGTGGGCTGTCTGCTTCTTGGCTGCGAGGCTCTGAATTTCTTGCGTGCCTGGTCAGTTTGTAGCCATTTTGGCCCCAGACCATGTGGCAGAGCGTCTGCAAGTGGCCCTGTTTGTGAGGTGGTCAATTGCAAACTTAATCGAGAACGTTTTGCACTGCCTTCACTTGTCTAGATTTGGACAGATGGTGCTTCAGAGCACAGGAAAAGAGCTGCCACCCACTCCAAAAAGTCAGCACGGGTGGGGGTTGAAAGGCGTGACAGACGCTCCTGATTACGCACGCGTCAGTGACCTTAAAAATTTCTCCTCTCGTTCCCCCACTCACAAGAGCAAGATCGAGCGTATGACAGCCGTGCAATTGACGAAGGCAGCTTCTGAGAGCGAGAAGAGCAGACAGTACGAGGACGTTCTGGAAACGATAGGATTGCTGATCAAAGGTGGGTCGAACAACGGACATGCTGGCAGGAAGGAAGTTTTTTCTCCTACATCATCAGCATCATCAGCCTTGAGCAGTACACACAATGTAGGGGAGCAGAGCTTGGTCGCAGTTTTGGCAACAATTGCCTGCGAGCTTCATCACTCCTTTGAGTACTTTCACTGGACGGTGAGCCTGGCTTTCGTCAAAACAATATCACTCTTGATGGAGAGGGAGTACTGCGGTCTGAGAAGAGTGTCTTTTGTGGCAAGGCCGCATCCATATGCAGACATCCTCGACCATTATTTATGACAGCTCAAATTGCTGATACATGTGAGCATTGAAGACTTCCTATCTTATCACAGGGATTCTACCAGCTGTGCACTAGGGACAGGTCCATGTTGGTCATTGGGCCCTACCAGGGCTCCCATGGATGCCTGAGGATCCCAGTGGGCCGGGGAGTGTGTGGCATTGCAGCGCAGAAACGTGAGACTCAGCTGGTGGCCAACGTGTACAACTTCCCCGGCCACATCGCCTGTTCCTCTACGTGAGTGCTGCTTTTGAGATCCTGTTTCAGGATAATTCAATGTCAGAAGCCAGACCTAAATGCCGTAAATGCTGTCTCTGGACTCAGTCTTGGTGGTCACTTCAAGATGACTGTAAAAAACACATGCCTACACAAGCATCTTTGCTGAACACATGACAACCTTAATTTGATCAGGCCACTTGCAATACAGGACAGAATCGGAGATCGTTGTCCCCTACTTCTCATGTGGAGGTGAGCTGGCAGGGGTGCTTGATGTGGACTCCAACCATCTGAGTGCCTTCACGCAAGCTGATCAGGATGGTCTTGAGAAGATCTGCAAGCTCTTGCAAGACTGGAACGTGTTTCAAGATAATCTTGTTGTGAAGGCATAGCGTGGCTAGGCCAAGCTGCAAGCCTGACGGCTCCAGGCTTGCCAGGCGCTGCAGGTTTCGTAAAAGGGGGAATGTCTCCTCACGTCAGATTGCATGCACTGAAACAGTATGTTCGCGGTACTTGCTTGTTTCAAGGGTTCTACCTGTATATCATTCTACGCACTGCATTGATGTGCTTGCTTTTCTTGCATGATTCAGGACAGACACCCACTGATGGCGTTGCTTGCCGTGCTTATGACCGTATGGCGTGTGGAGGCAGGCTTGCCTACAACAAGGTTCATGTGAAAGACTGCAAAGTCTGCTGATGCCCTCCCCAAGCCCCATCAATGGCTGGCCACTACCACTGCCATGGATCGCCCCCCCCCCCTGGACAACCTACCTAGCAGAGGTCTCACAAGCCAGGACAAATGTGCTGTACTGTAAACAACCCGCAAGAGCTGAGATCTTATAACAGTTTGCATATCCAATTGCACATCTGAACGACTCAGACTTTAATTGGGCACCTCTGGATCACCGAGCGAAGATTTAATTGGTGCCCAGTGCTGCACCGTGGCAGGAGAGAATTGACAGAACACTCGTGGCACCATAGTCTAGAGCGCTTTTGGCCGGCTGAAGCTCGGATCCTGGGCTCGAGTGAAGGAAGATGCCCAGATACTACTGCGACTACTGCGACACGTACTTGACGCATGACTCGGTAAGCAAGATGCGAAGTAAATTCTGTCATAGGGAGACATGCAGCTGTGAAATTGCGAGCCATTTCAACCTTGCTGCACCTGACGCCTGAATACCTTCCACTCCCCACTCTTCACAGCCCATATCTTTTGTCAAAATTTGCAGCCAGTGGTCAGGAAGCAGCACAACACGGGGTACAAGCACAAAGCCAACGTGAGGAATTACTACATGCAATTCGAGGAGGCACAGACCCAGGAATTGATCGACAGCAAGATTATGGAGCACCTGGCGAAAGCAGGCGCGGGGGCACAGGTGATCTCTTACTTGTGCCTTTTGGTGCCCTTGTCAGGAAGGCACAGTGTCTATCAACCAAAAGATGAAGCATATGCAAATTTGAATGGATGAGCCTATTGTCAGCACGACAGGCGTATGTGTTTTAGAAGGCAATTTGGTACCTTGACTTGGAGTGCAGTCCCATAGAGCCATCTCACCTAGCTGCAGCTCATGGGCTCATGCAACAGCTGATTGGCTGAGCTGGCAGCTTGAAACCAATTGGCGGACTGGATTGCAGATGGGTGGAGCAGCAGGGATGCCGGGCTACCCCATGGGCATGCCTCCGCAGGGGCACATTCCCTACCGCCCCCCCACAGGTGCGATCGTGGTCATTGCAAGCACGATGGATATCTTCGGCGACATGACACAGGTCTCTGGCAAAATTTGTCAGGGGCATGACTGCACTCGGAATATGAATCTCGCTCCTCTGCAATTCACGTCAACTTGGATCCTAAGGGGACCATGAATGTGCCGGAATTACTTATACAGTTTTACGCCTTCCTACACATTTGAACCTAAAACTCTGACCTTCAGCAACAACTTATGAGCATTCCAGAGGGTGAACGCTGTCGCAGGGCTTCCCCCACAGCTGCAACCTGGCTACCGGCCGCCGCAGAGCATGCCGCCCCCCCAGTATGCATACCCAACCCACCAGTAGCGTGGCTTTGTTACAACAAAACAAACCAGTCTCTTAACAGTGCCTTTTGCCGCTTTCCTGTTGCTACTGTATGGGCCAACTGTTCTCAGCGGGTTGTCAAGC
Source organism: Chloroidium sp. JM (assembly GCA_004335615.1). Taxonomy (NCBI): domain Eukaryota; kingdom Viridiplantae; phylum Chlorophyta; class Trebouxiophyceae; order Watanabeales; family Watanabeaceae; genus Chloroidium; species Chloroidium sp. JM. The sequence continues at coordinate 759,781 of QAXI01000447.1, read as the reverse complement.
GGTCTCGATTCTAGGCTTTTCTGTTCGGCATGACATGAGCCTGGATACGGTAGTACTGGGTCTTGGACAAAAGAGAGATGATGCGCCAAAGTAGAGTTTTGGGCCGAACGGAATATCTGCATTGACAAAACACCACACATCACAGATCAGAGCCCACATTTCCTTCGTGACTCTTGAATAAGGGTTCTCTGCAGCTACTCTGCCGTTCAGACTTTGTCTCTTCAGATATGTTTGTGCACTTCAGACTCCTGCATAAAATGATTGTAAAGTTTGCAGATCAGGATTGTGATTTTGTAAAGCACCACTTGTTCTGCTTGCCCACCTTGCAAAAGCAGATGACAGCAATTCACCAGTGCCCTACCGCAGTTCCTGCTCTATCTAGCTGAATTCATCAATCAGCGCCTTCTTCCACGAGGTGAATAGCTTCTGCTCCTACTACGTCTATGACCACTGTGCCTGACATCAGGCCTATCGCGCCTCCTTGACCGATCAGCGCTGCTCCTGTATTTACTGGGGTTCTCAGAGCGGTCCCTCCGCGGCGATCGGACTCTATGATGCCTACCCTCCCCTGGGGACTCCTTCTCTCTCATCTCCCGGCCCTGCCCATCCTCCTCCCTTCGCCTACGGTCAGACCTGCAGCGCTCGTGGCTGTCCCGTGACGGTGCGTCTTCTGGGGAGTCATGTCTGGCCTGAGCAGCCTTGTTGTGGGGAGGGATGGGGGATGGGCTGTTCTCCAGTCGCTGGCGTTTGGGCGAGACGTTCGGCAAGCCAGCATCGTCTTCAGAGCTTTCAGCGCTGCTCTGCTTGCGCTTCCGTTTTTCCTTCTTGGCCTTCTTGGCCTCTTTCTTTGCCTGCAGATGGGAGAAACAGGGTGTGAAGCCCATGAGGAAGGCAGGGTCTTGAGCGCACAAGCACAGATTAGCACGTGCATGTCCTCCATCTTCAGAAGCCTGCCTGGGTTGGCATGCAGGGGTAGGGACTCAAATGCCTCATGTTCTTCGAGAATTTTGCTGGTGCTCAAACTCAGAGCAGTGTCAAAGCGAGGTGGGACAGTAAGGTCAGCTCATGCTATTCAAAATCGGAGGACTGGAAGTGTACCTGCTTCTTAGCTTTCTTCTCTGCTTTCTTGTGCTGTTTGCGCAGCTTCTTCAGCTCATGTGGCACGATCTGAGGGGGAGGGGGCAGCATCTGCCCACCACTCGGCGCTGCCCTCCTCTGCAGACTGGCTACCCCCACCCCAGCCATCAGCTCGCGGGTGGCTTCGCCAGAACCCATAATTTGGCCACTGTGACATGGAAGCGTCAGTGCATCTCGTTTCCCAATCAGGGCAATTAGCTACATGTCAGCGAATGCACCAGAAATTGTCTATGTCTCCATGACATCCCAAAGAGTGTCAGTGCTAAGAAAAGAATAATCGCGCATTCTGGCATGCAGCCAGAATTTCTTGTCTGTTCCGTCTCAGGAGTGACTTCCATCCTTCCACAGACTGGCCATCAACGACTGAAACAACCCACACCGTTACCCGCAGAACAACATCGCAAAGACAAAACTATGAAGCCTGCCATCTCTTTCCTGATGCAGCGCAGGATTTGTACGATGCGACGTGAAAGCCGTGGCCCACCTGACGTAGCCCACCCCCTTGATCGTGTCAGCGGGATCCCTCTCCCCTGCCGCCTCCGCCTCCTCCTGCCCGCCCTCCATCAGCTGCTTCATCTCGCGCCCATCCAGCTGCGGTTGGATCATGTCCTTCACCACCTTGGGCTTCAGACCCAGGGCCTGCACGCGGGCCGATCCCTGCTCAGACCCGGCTTCAAACGTTGCAGGACATCTACTTGTCCCTCATGTGCATCTCAAATAGCTCTTTGGAGTATTTGCCACGATTCAACGACTGTTGGCTTCAGATCAGGGTCCCAATACCAAAAATGATCTGCGGGATAATGTGGTGCAGTTGCAAAGGTCATGTCCCTTGAAATACGGCCACTTACAATCGGACCCCAGAACATTCGAGAGCTTCATGGCCCCTCTAATGAGATGCCAGAGAGGATAAGGGATGTACTGCCCTGTACTCCCTGAACAAAAGTGAGGGGTACTGCAGAGGCGCGGCTCACCTCCAGCATGAGCTCCTCCTCCCTGGCCTTGACCATATTCAGCTCCTCCTGGACAGCATCCCCGTGCTCCTGCTTCTCCTTGGCATACCAGAAGACGTCTTTGCCTGCAGAGCACAGGCGCATCAGCACAGCGCTTCCCCTTCTCTTGTGGCAATCTACAGACTTGCACAGGTGGATGCAAGCACGGTTGCAGAGGACGGACCTTTCTGCCAGCGGCCCGTGGTGGCTTTGACTGAGTGACCCAGGTAGTACTCTCTGTCTTTGTCTGACTTGACGTTCTCCCAGTTGAACTGGTCCCTGCCACCTCTGGCTCCTGCAACAATTTTTCTGAGAATGTGGTTGAGGTCTTTCATGCCAAATTCACAAGGTGAATAAGGCGGCTTCGACCATCCACTCGCAAACCGGACGAATATAATATTGGTCTGGCATCGCTATCCTGGACGATTAAACTTCGGCTTACATATTCCATCAGGCCTTACCTGGGCGTGGAGGTCCATTATAGAGGCTCATTCAAGTTTCAGCAATATGGGTCCCTTGCAGCTGTGCTCTTCTCAAAGCAATCTCGAGAAAAAGGAAGACGTCAATTCTCACAGACTCCTTGCTCCGTGGTCACCAACAAGAATTCTTCTCTCTGACAGAAATTCTGTAACAGAATCGGAAAGTTAAGAACACATGTGATCTTGTGACTTGTTTGCATGACACATGTGCACCATTTTCCAATTTTTCCCCTCCTCCAAACAATTTACTAGGGGCCGAGATTGCTCTTGGCTAGGATTGTGACTACACTGTACAGTATGGGCCAAATTGCATTCTCACATAGGTACATGCTGACCTGGGATTTGGCAGTTAAATGCACCACTACCCAGGTGTTTGTTATTGTATGATACAATTTGTATCGTATGATCTCATCTACCCCTGCACACCCCCCTGCCTACCCTTATTTGCACAGAACCCCTACCCTGACCTGCTCCTCTGCTGTTCAGAACCCCTCTCCCTCCCATGATCCTTTCCCATACGTAATTTCGACTGCATGTGGCTCGCGCTCAAAATACAAAGAGCTGTACAACGCAACACTGCAAAGATCATTCACAAGGCACAATAGAACACTTCAGCCGCAATATACAATAAGGTCACAACGCTACTCTTGGTACTTCAATTGATGTACTGTGTACAACTTGAACAAGCTGCCACCCTGTTGCACGCATCATGCCCTGCCATACCTTTCTCATGCGAATTGTTGAAGGCTTCTTGAGGCAGCCTCTCAAGCAGTCCAGAAAAAGCGCAATTTGGAAGGGCCAAACATACCAACTTGCCTGTGTCGTATCCACACACAAATGTACAAATGCCCCCTACAATGCCTTTCGAAAAATCTTCCCCAGACCTCCAAAGAATCCCTTCGCAATTAGCAGTTGCTGCGGATCTCTTGCTTGCAGCTTCAATCATCAATTCTGCAGACCAAATACCATGGTCAGCGGCCTGCATCTTCCTGTTTATCAAGCCGCATTTCAAAGGCAATTGTGCTGCCTGTGGAGGAGATGTTTGTTAGCAGTGGTGCTCACCTTGCAAGCATCATCCTGCAAGAGCTCCACCTCCAAAGCAGTCACACTGGCAGCCAGGGCATCAATCTGTGTGTTCAAGTCACTGAGTCCAGCCCTCAAGTCACTGAATCCAGCCCTTATATCGGCCCTCAGCACACCAATGTCTGATCGGACTTCAGCAAATAGGGCATCGAAGCGCTTATTGCTTTCTGAATTGAGATATCCTGCAGGTAAAATGCCATGCAAATGTCAAGCTGCAAGGAAAACCCAGGATATTGTGGAGATTGACAGCACAACTTTGCAAACATATGCCTTCTCATCAGGACAAGCAGGTGTGGAGGGCTCAGCAGGAACTGTGAACCTCGTCTTTCCAAATGCGTCACATACATTCCTTTTCTCTCCTTGGAAGAAAGACGAATCGTACTACATGAATATGAGTGATGTAGATTTTTGGTTATAAGTTGTTGGTTGAACAACACTCACCTACGAAGAATGCCTTAATAGCTATGCTAGCTACATAGTTCGGTTGGAACGCGCCATTTGAAAGTGAAAGCAACCATTGGAGCGGAAAGCAACGGGATCGTATGGAGCGCTCTCAAAGAGACGATTCGGGTTTAGGTTCTCTGGGAATATCAGCTTTCAAAATTGGAATTTTCTCAGCCCTTGGAATGTTGAGCCCAGGGTTAAATGTTGATGTTGATCCCAGCTGAGAGGTTGGCAAACTTTTAGCCAGCACCCAATTCCAGGCAATATGAATCTCTTGTACTCTCGTAAGCTTCATCTGCTGCTTGGATAATCAGCGAGCCCCGTGCATTTGGGTGGTAAAAAAATAGCCTCCGAGCTCTTCTGTGTGCTCGGCTCTTCAGTGCGTGCTCAGAAGATTTCACACAGAAAAGCTAGCAGTCTGCAATGTACACGCAGGACAGGAGACTGTTGCCCCCAATCACATTCAGGCCTCAGACGTGTTTCGTCAAAAATCTACAGATCACAAAACGTACAAAGGTCCAGGATACACAGTCACAACACATACATCTAGAATCACAAACAAAAAGACAATGACCATGTCTCCTTATGGTGATCATCTGCCCCACAGTGAACAATCTCTTAGCTTCTAGATGGTAAGAGGGTGTAAGTGTGCCGATTATCGGGCACTGTTCCCAACTGATGTGGCACCCTCTTCAGTCCTGGGGAGCTGCATTCCAGGTATTCTGGTCCCCTTGGACTCCTCTTGTAGGCCTCCCCCTGATACTCCCTGCGGCTTCTCCGAATCTTCCACCCACGCCACTGCTTGCTCCCTGTATGGGCACAAGCCAGGCGTTCTCGAAAAGTGGCTTTGGCAAAGAGCCAACTTTCAAATGACTGTCAAATAGTGTCTGGGAGCCTCCAACAACCCGACGATGAACTGCTCTGCCAACCCAGAAGGCCGCACATGTCAGCAATAATCCAGACATGGGTTGGCTCTTGCAGAATGCTCTCTGCCTGCCACGCACAAGGCAAGATGGGCTGCTAAGGCAGACTTTCAACAGCCCCTCCTTTGCTACATTAGACCGTACATGCAAAGCCCAAAAGGCATTGCTCCACAACACGAGACACAGCAGTAGTAATCGATGCAACGGGCGCCATCTACTTCAGAACGAGAGGCAGGAAAGCTTATTACCCAGCAGGCTGCACGACAATGATCCCCTCCAGGCTCTGTATGGGAGGCATGTGCCCCTGCTGTATGGGCGGATAAGGCGCTGCATTTGGCGGTAAAGTGGGAAGCTGAAGTGCCGCCTGCAGAAGATCTCAGCTGTCTGCTTGGGCATTATCCCTGAGTCTCTTGAGCCAATGATGTTGGATTATCCTTCGCAAAAGATAGCCCAGCTCAGATCCAATGTTGGCAGGTAGACCCACCTGTCTGCTTGCAGCTTCCTTCATCCTCTTGTGGCAAAATATCATTGTGAAGACAATGCAGAGGATTAATATGACCACAGCAGGCCCGCCTGAATAGAAAAGCGTCATGTATCTGCACAGACAGCTTTCGAGTTGTTACGAAGATTATTCTGCAGCGACCACTCTGGTGTCTCGATACGCTGTATGCTTATTCCTTGCTGGCATGCAACACCAAGAACTGTAAACAGAGCAGGAAACGAACGACACAAGGCAAGAATGAGAATTTGAAGCTGCGCTTACCTCACAACACACAATGCTATCCCTTTTTGCGCGTTCTTCTTTGACAAGGTTCTTGCAGAGAAGCCATCGGCAAAGAATATTGAGTGACTAGCGCAGGCACCAAGCTACCAGTGACGTCTGGATCAACCTCGGTGGTTAATTTAATAAGCGGAAGCTCCTATTTGCAACCCCACGGCACTAATCTTCAAAGAGAAAATGATATATTCAGGACTTCTGGGAATTGCTTGAAAGACGCGGTACATGTTGCAAAGATCAATCGCCGTATCAAATGCGTGCGTTCGAATCCGAGGCGCATGCAGATTGGCGAGGACTCACATGGGTTTTAGGGCCCAATTGCCATATTGCATCTCATCCAGATTTTGAGCACTTTCTGGACGCGAAGTGGGTCCTTAGGCGTAGCTTGAATACCCTAGCTGACATTTAGATCAATACTCCAACATTCCATTGGTCTAGCCTGCCCGATTGCGTCCGATCACCCAAGCAGTCGCTTGCAAAACCGTCATGTTACTCATTCTCCTGATCTGAGCATCAAGTAGAGCAGCTCTCGCCATACCTCATAGCTGTCAGCACATTTTGAGGCCAACAAGATGGATGTCACCAACCCAGTGAAGGAGCAAGTCAACTGCTTGCTGGAGGCCACCAGGGAGCGTCCTGGCGTGGCTCTGGCCCTTGCCGTTGGAGGTGGAGTGGCTGTGGGTCTCTTTGCCAGCAGGCTGCTTTTCAGACAGCACGCAGCAAGCAGTTTCAGTGGAGCCGAGACAGAGGGTGAGCAGAGTCAACCAATCAGGAGAGCGAACGACAGCATGGCAATCTCTGGCGAGAGCACCCCAGCATCGTCCATTGCAGGTGAACAGCTCGCTCTGAATGAAACTCGGCAGCCGGTCAGGACAGAGAGTTTGATTCCGTTGCATTTTACATCATACATCATCTATCAGATTTCAGGAAAGCCCGGTCCATCAAAGGCCCTCTTCATTCCCCGAAAGGTCTGCAGCAAGCTCAACGGGGTGTGTCTGTGTGCAGGCAACACTCCCAGATATTCCTTGACCGGAGAGCTCACGGATAAGCTTGATTACTCCCTGGTTCTAGTCTACCGCACTGACCTGCCCCTGGTGAGCGGCTCCAGCTTGTCAAACAAATTTGTGCGCAATACGAGTCTCCGCATCGGATGTACCCACTTGCAACCACATGAAAATGCTAATTTGGGGAGCGTATGGATCATTGGATTGCTCCAATCAAGGTATAAACGCCCTGATGGCCTCAGAAATGGCAGGCCAAGCTGTCCTTGTTCCTGAAGAGAGCAGCACCAGTATGAGGGCAGACGTACGAGGGGACAAGATCTGTCATTGCCAAAGATCGGTCAAGTGAAAGAGAATCCTGGAGTGACTCTGCAGAGCAAGGGGCGGCTCATTTCGCTGTGCTCCCATGCCACGCTGGGGCAATTCAAGAAGCTCTGGAAGGGGAAGAGTGAAGAGTTGAAACTCTGGGTAAGTGCCTTCCCTTTTTTACCTTACCTAGTCGTTGCGGTACATGGTAACATTATCCCTTGACAGCGCTTCTGGAGTCAGAAAGCTATGATGAGAGGCGCTGATGACCCACATGCAACTTACGTTTTGTTTGGGATCTTGCAGGAGAAGGGACCAAAGGCAAAGCTCATTCTCCAGGTGCGGAATGAGAACCAGCTTCTCCAAGTTGAGAGCCTTGCGCAACGAGAAGGTGAGCTGCTTTTCTCACTGTGGTTTGATCACATCTGTGGACATGGCATCAGCTCCCTTGCACCGTTGCTTATCAATTCCCTCCTCCTCGATGTCAGGGTTCCTTCTGGTACCATGCTCCACCCGGTGGTGCTCCTGCAGGGTTTCCCACCTTCAAAGTGAAGGAGCAGGTGGGCAATGCACGCGTGGCGGCGGTGCTGGCCATTGGGCCGGACAAATCCAGCAGGATCAGGGACATCACCTCGGATCTGAAAATGGTTGCCTGACCAGGCGGATGGCAGTTTGAATCACCTTCTCTGTGACTGAACCAGATGTCGAGGACTGCATGTCGCCAGAAGATTGAGTAGGGCAGACTATTGTGGACCCTCTTTGCAAATCTTCAGCTTGCTTGCTAAACATCGAGTGTCGAATGTGAGTGAGGTTTAAAGGTGGTGCACTGCATTTTGGCAGCTTTACTGGCCAAGCTTCTGATTGGACACATTGCGAGGTCATTAAACCGGGTGTAGTGGTAGTGCAAATGTGCTGGCTTGGGCAGACTGTACCATGGCTGCGCCTGCTCCGTTGAGAGCGGATGTGCACCTGGTGATTTACAGCAATTGAAGCTTGCCTAGGACACTTTGGTCTTGATTATGCCTGAGCTAGTACATAGTAATACGGGGCCAATAAACTGCGCTCTCTGTCCTCCCAAGCAGATTTGAGAAGGAAATTTGTCTCATTTGCACCACAATCTTGCCAATTGGTCTGATACATAGAATCTGGGAAAATCCCAGCTCCTAGTAATGCAGCCCACATTCAAGACCTGTAGCGGTCACTCTCGTGAATACACCTGAACATAGTACACTCTAGAGCCTATAAGCTGCGATGTCTTATTCCCAAGCAAATTCTGATCAACAGCATCACACCATCTGATTTGCACAGCACATGCAATTGATTTGCTGCTGCAGCAATGCAGCTCACGTTCAAACCCATAGCAGTTTTTCCCAGCAGAATTGCATCCCACAAATTCTACATTTTGCCTGCCTGTATTTGATCATAGGACCTGTGCATTTGCAGCATTCAACTCTACCTCATGGCGCTCCACCTCCTCGGCTGCTCTGCTCAGACGAGCATTCTCCTCTCTGCGGTGCACATAGAATGATGTGGTGCTGGAAAGGTCTTACTGTACACCAAGAGATAGCGCAAACATACCTGAGAGTAGACACAGTGGCTTTTGACTGCTGGGCGACTAATGCGATACTTCGGCACGCTTTGACTGACATTGTCAGTGTAGGCGAAATTCATGAAATAAGATACACTGTCATCCATTTTCAGTTCATTGCTTTCACAGAGTGCGTGACCATCCGACCGTACCTGGGAAACACCACCAGCAAGAGGAGCGCAGATGTTGACAACACTCCACCAAGAATCTCCGGTATCCTGAGCAAGCAGCAACGTCATCGCCAGCATGGCTCATGAGGGTGGCAGTGTGAGCTGATTGAACTTGAATGTGCATGAATTTTGGGGATTCTAAGCGGCTCACCAGATGAATGGGTTGTGGATGGCGACACCATAGCTGAGCCACAAGACCATATTCAGAAAGTTCATGATGCATAAAGGCATGTGCAGCGAACTGGAGTCCTTGGTCCTGACCACCTTCACCAATGTGCTCAAGGGGGAAGTGTAATAGCACACCAGGGCGACAGCACCAGCGCTACCCCTGCATTGAGAAATATCGATGTTTGCGAGAGGTGTGGTGGAAGTAGCCAGCATTGCTGTGTGGATGGCTTGAATGCAGACAGCTGTCTTGGAAAAAAACTCACCACACGGTATGTTTGGTCTCTTGGGCTACACTCACATGGCTGGTAACCACAGCAATGGTTGAATAGTAGATTGCAACGGCGATGATGCATATTGTCATCCGGTCTTGCACCTGTCAGCGCAGGAAATTTTGCACAGAGCCGGCATGTGCAACTCTTAGATGGCTGCACTGCTGTCGACTGAGAGAGGTGACCTACCCGAGGCGTGGCATGCACGATGGTGCTGAGGGTCAGCCATAGCCCCACTGCAAGCCCAGGAGCATTTCCCCAGAAGATGAACCAATTCTTGATGATGGACCCATAGATCACTTGGCCGCTCGTCTGTCCCAGGATGCCGGCAAACGGCAATGGATTCAGCTCCTGCAGGAACAGGCAGTGTGGTATTGCAATAAGCTTGAAGACTGATGCTTTCATTATCACTTAGAGCATAGCAGATCTTAGAGCAATTCATGGCTTGAAATTCTGGGCCTCCGACATGTGAATGTTCCCAATTGTCCTTAAGCACCGTTTGACAAGCCAAGGGCCCTTTCTGGTGTGCATGGCAGGCGTCCACACCGGCTGACAGCCGGATTCTGGAGTTCGCTACCCACTTGAGATGGAATTCTGATCAATCAAGTATGGGGCAGAGCTCACCCCCAATCGTCTCGTCTTCCTTACTTTCAGTACAGCAGCAAGCGAGCTGCTGAACATGCAGAAGCTCAGCACACAGCCAACACCAGGAAACACGTAGGTCAGCAGGACCGACGACATCCTAGGCGATTTTGTCTGTCGAGCACGACGGAGTGAACTCCTCGGCGATGACTTCCTATCCGGCTCCGTGTTACTAACCGAGTTCCCGAGCCCGGTGGGGCAAAAGTGGTCCCAGCGGAAGAGAAGGTTTCCCTTTCCATTTACAAGCGCTGGCACAATCCTTCCAGTTTAGCGGCGTAGATCCTCGTTCTCAGGCCACTGCACTTGGTCAATGAAGTCACTGCTGCCTAGGCTTGTATTGTTCAGTGCTTCACTTCTGCTCCATGCATGTCCTTCCTGTAATTCTTGTACCCAATTGGGAGGCTTTTATGCGGAGGGACTTTCAGCGTCTGGGCATTTTGAATTGAACAGGTTCTGAACAAGAGCTCATCATGATTTTTGTCGGCCCTAGGACACAACGACGTACGATTCAACTCATGTACTGCTGTAGGCAATCACATCGCAGTCATGAACCATGGCAGAAGGCCTACAGCAGCAAGTTTTGCAGAAGCACTCCCAAACCTACAGGGCTGCTGGCCATCAAAGCGTTCTCCATTCAACATACCATCACCCCTCACCAACTTTTGTCGTTTATTCAGGAGGTCAGGACCTTCGGTCTGGACAAATGCCAGGCATGCTCTGCAGGAGTTCCAACACAAAGCAATCACCTGGCGAACAAAACTGGCGAGCACTTATAAGCTGCAAAGCTCTTCCGCAAATTCACGAATGAATAACTTAAAGCCAACCTTGTGGAGGACGCCATGTGGATAAAAGGTCTTGAGGGCAAACGAATCCCACAGGCAGTGGCTAGCATTTTGGGGTGGTCAGCGGAGCATGACAGCCCCTCCCTGAATTGTCAAGATGTATGCGAGACAGATAGACCACCAGAGCGCCGCTGATCTCCCTGAGCAAGAAAGGCAGATACATTCTCACTCTTCCATTTTGCTTTTCTACGACACTATTGCCGTGCTCTACTGTGATACCTGCCAGTGGAAAGCTTCCCCTCTCAGACCACACGACCACCTCATCTCCCTCCGCGCCTGCGCACGCTGAGCGAGAGCTCCACGTCCGGCAGCACGTTGTAGTAGGCCAGGGTGTCGATGTCGCGCAGAGCCTTGAAGTGCTCCCGCGAGAGCTGCTGCTTGTTGGGGGGCAGGTTGAGCACATCGGCCAGCCTGGCTTTCAGGTCGCTGATGGTGGTCGACAGGGTGGCCACCTCCACGTCCAGCACTTGGCCGTTGAGGTGCTCGTTGTCAGACTCAGATGGGCACACTATGCGCACCTGCGCGGGGGGTTTTTGCAGGCGTGAAATGAGGGAGTGTTTCCGGAAACAGTCGAGCCTGTTCCTGACCATCCGCATTGTGGCAAAACTACTGGGGGAACCAATTCCGCAGACTTCCCAGTCATCGATTTCCAAGCAAGACAAAGTCAGCAAGGACGAGAACATGTCCCCAGCTGCACAGGACAGTCAAAGGAGAAGCTGAATTCTGCGATCTAGAGTAGAGTTCGTCTGCTGCAAAATCTTTACATAAGAAAAACTTTGCGGAATCACTTTTTGCATAAGCTGAGGGATTTTACCTTGGAGGAGCCTGGATGCTGCTCCAGGAACTCGTTCTCGTCCTGCAGCACAAAGTCCAGGCGCTGCCGCTTGGGGTCTGGGCCGTCAGATTCAGCCGGCGGCGGCGGCAGACCCGGGGGGGCACCTGCAACCAGAAGCCCTGTTTGATTTGCACTCGTCGTTTGTCCTTGCTGGCATGCCTAGCAAGAAGCGCTTGATGTCAAAGTATCCCTTCATTGCGCAGCAGAAACACTACATTCCCTCTGGACATGCAGGGCAAATGTGCGTTCTTTAGTCAGTCCTGCTCAACCAAGCAGTGGCAGACGCTCTCACATATGTACTGGGGAGGCTAGACAACAGAGGAATGCATGGCAAAGATTCATTTACGCAGGCTCATACCTGGAGGTGGAGCCCCCGGAGGGGGAGCCCTCGGCGGCGGGGCGGCGGCCATGGGGGGCGGGGGCATACGGGGCGGGGGCTGTAGCTGCGGAGGCGGCAGCTGCGGGGGTGGCATCGCAGGAGGCGGCCGCTGGACAACAGGGGGCGGAGCGGGCAGGACGGGTTTGAGGGTGGGAGGGGGTGCCAGGGGCGGGGGCGCCCTCACAGGGGGCGGCGGCAAACTGCTGGCTGCACCATGCAACAGGCTCTCACGTGCTGCCTATGGATCTCGAGTCACACATGTTCCTTGGCCTGAAACACTTGTCAATCTACCTGGCAAACAGGCAAAATAGAAGCAGTGTAATCAGAAAGGAGCGGCGGTACGTACATGCTGGTTTGGCTGCTGGCGGTGGGGGCAGGGAGCTGGGAGCCGTGGGCGGAGCAGGGCCCAGGATGGGGGTGGGCAGCTGCTGCTTCTCTGGGAACTTGCGCTTCTCGCCGGCTGCCTGTACACCAGTACACAGAAGCTCTCAAGACCTGTATTCCATACATGCATGCTTGCAATCCTGTCTTGCTCCCAAATCCCTGACACCCTGATCTTTCAGAAAATCAGTCTGCCTGAAATGAGGACACCGTTTGTCACCATTCGCCAACAGCCAAAATTAGGGCATGTCACTCTCAAGGGGGCATGCAGGGGCCCCACCTTGTTATCTGCGATCGCGTCCAGCTGGTTGCGCAGGTCGGGACCCGAGCGCGTCTCCCCGTCCCACACCACCGCGCGGTCGTTGCCGCTGATCTTCTTGTCGTCTATGTTGGCCTTCACCATGGCACCCACCTCCTCCTGCGTCGACCCTGCATCACGCAGAAGGCAGACCTCAGTGCTTTCCGCCTGAAGTGTGCTACATGCCTCTCTGAGGGAAATGGAAGAATGCTTTCTACTCCACAGAAAGGTAGTGGGAGGAGTGTAGGGCAAGAGAGGCAGCCCAAGATCACCAAAACAATGCACACTCAAAGTTAAGGTCAAACACCAGTCATATGATGTGCAACGAGGTGGTGGGACGAGGAGGGTGGCGATCTTGTTGCCAAGATTGAATGGACGCACTAGAACATGCTGAGACATGCTCTGGAGTGACCAGAGATGGCAGGAAGAGAAACAAATCGGAGGATGGGAGCACCGAACACGTCGGGCCTGTGGCCCGCCAGGTCCACCAGGTTGCGGGAGATTTCATCGTCGCTGGCCTGGGTGGTCTCGCGGATCTTGGAGAGCATGGCCTCGCGCTGCACCTTCCACTGCGGGTCGATCAGGCTGATGCGCATGTGCTCCGCCATCTCCGCCAGCGGCACCAGCTCCCCAGTGATGGGCGAGATGGCCATGCCGGCCCCGCCCTGCCCCGCTCTGCAAGCACGCCGCCCCCGTTGAGTCCTTTGGACATGGGCAACCCTTCAAAGATCTCAATCTATTCCCTCACTGTCAACGGCAAGGAGCCCTGAACCTCAAGGCTGGCCAGTGGGAGCTAGATGGGTTCTGGAGCGCAAACAAAGAATACTCTGGCAGATGTTTTGGAACCAAGCTTGCAATTTTAGCTGTGATGTAGGAAGCTGTAGCTTGCAGCGATTTCAGCCTTACCGCCACCTCCCCATTCACACAGTTTCAGAGTCTTTTCAGCATTTCACACAGTACAGCCTTGAAGATATCCTCAACCGAGAAAGGTGGGCACTTTTTGGACCAGAATAACCGCGTTTGCACCGCAGGACAAAACCCCCACCTGGTGCTGGGTCTCTGGTAGTCCTTGACGATGCGCATTGGTGCGTCATCCTCTTCTTCCGTGCGCACAAACGCATGACGGTCCGCTGGAGGCTGCGGAGCAGCAGCAGGCTCCCCGTTGGCAGAGGGCCCTGCGTTGCCCTGGTTCACCATGGCTCTCTCCTCCTCATCCATCTGCACCACAGCACCTCTTCAGTCGGCACAGCGCAGGTCCGCAACATTCCTTGGTATATGAGGCAATTTCCGTGCTTGTTGCACTCCTATGCTGGGAGTCATCAAGACAGCATCACCCCCCCCCCCCTCCTGCTGGCGCAGCGACTGAAATCCTCCTCTGCCTGACCACTTCCACCAGCATTGCCTGCCCCTAAAGGTAGGGAAGACATCTTTTCTCAGCTCCCTCAAACATGCGCGCACCATCCGAAAGGGGTCCAGTCGCAGCCAGTGATCCAAGCAGAAACGAGTCAGGAAAGTATGCACCTCCATCTCGTCGCCGTCCGCCTTTCCGGCGGTGGCCGCGGCGGCCGCATCCTCGTCCGCGAAGGCCCCCGCGCGGTTGAGCAGGATGACGTCCTTCTGCGTCATGGGGGGCGGCAGCTCCGCGTCCTCGTCGTCGAAAAAGTCGATCGTCTCCACCACCGTGAAGTCGTGCCTGCCGACCCAGGCAGGCTGCTTTGGTATTGTCAGAGGGCAAAGAAGGGAGCATTGCCGTCCAGCTTTCGGCAAAAAGGGCTTCAGGGCGGAGCTGCTGAGAGCGCATGAAGAAAGCGATTTGGAGGTTGTTGGTGCCTGGTTTCCATCCCCCAGTTTTCCATCCCCTCCAGGAGTCACTGCTTTTTTTTGTTGTGCTTACCCAAAATTGTCCTAGTCGAATCACAGTGGGTATCAAGCCCAAAAACCCCTTCCCTTCCTTGCAGTCAGGACTGTCACCTTCCTCGCATCCATGTTCATCCCCTCCCCCCCCCACCATTCCCCCTGCCCCTTCCAGCATCAAGAACGGGCTCACCAATCGATGCTCTGCATGGCTATGCGCTCAGCCTCGGCCTTGTCCGAGGCGGCCTTGTCCGCCGCATCCCGCTGTTTTTCCCACTCCAGCCGCTTCAGACACCGCTCAAGAAGGCCCGTGCGGTCGGCCGCGTCCTGCTTGAGCCGCCCCAGCAGCTTCTTGTCGGGCATGAGCGTGCGCGAGTACGCATCGCACAGGTCCTTGAAGTACCCGAACAGGCTGTGTGTGGGCTTGAGGAAGTGGAAGGTGGGGTTGCCCTGCTCCCGCGCCACCAGGCCTGCCGTTCACCCATCGTTTTTGAATCTTTCAGGCAAAGGTTAGAGGATGCAAGAGTGCCAGCAGCAACAGCACTTTTTGCAGTTGGCAATGTCTGTATCCCTTTGAATCCATACAAAGATCGTAAGGCATATCCAAGAGCAAGCAAGCCTCGGTCCAGCACGAGCGTTTAGGCGCCAGTGTGGAGCCCCACTCACCAGCACGCCCCTTCTGCCTGCTATTGAACCCCCAACCCCCCATCCCCCTCCCTCTTTTTAATGAACGTCAATGAGCCAATCCACCTGTGAGGAAGGCCTGGCCGTTCCTGGCCACGCACTGCGCCGTCAGCTTCATGATGTCCAGGTGCTCCGCAGTCAGCCCTTCTGGAGTCCTCACCTGCAGACAGCCAAGCCCATCGTACCCAGTTGCCAATCTTGAAAAACCCTAAAACCCTAAACCCCCCTCTGGAAGACTCCACCTCAGCATTTCCCTGGCCACATGGGAGAGGACACCCCAAACCAGTCAATTAATTGCAAGACAGGAATTGTTCGCCTCCTAAAGAGCTGTATCTTCCTGGACCTGTCATCAACAAACGTTTCTTGAAATTATGTGATTATTACTCAGAATAGCTCGCTAGCTTCGTCTGAGGTGGATTCTGGAGTCAAGGATTTGGGCATTGTCAGATTCAGCCTCCTCACCGTGTACTGATCTGGCTGCGGCGGCTCCAGCGGCTTGGCGGGGGCCACGGAGGGCGCCACCTGCACCGGCTGCTGCGCCACCCCTGCCCCCGCCTGCCCAGGCTGCTCCTTGCCTGGGCCCCCCGCCTCCCCACTCTGCACCTGCTGGACCTGCAATATTGGACACCGCGATGAGCCAGGACAAGCTTGCATTGCTTCACAACTGCAAATTTCGTTTGAAACACTCCCAGAAGGGTGTGGATCTAACGCATGCGGGATGCCGACAGGATTGCATGGGAAAGAAATGCACAGGGCAGCCGGCTGATTCCTCAGGTGTCACCCAGGGAGAGAGCGTAGCTCCCAGGCATGTGTAATGCCGACTCCGGGGAGTTTTGAGCGCACCTTCCACCGGTAGTACTTGTGGTACGGGTCCGTGGAGCGCAGGAAGCTGAACCTGGGGTTGTCCTTCTGCTGCTCCACGATCTTGGACTCGAACGAAATCCCTGCAGCCAATTCACCGACCCCCTCATTGACCACCAGTGAATGTTGGCCACATCTTGAGCCAGCTGCACTGATTATGATGATCCCACTACAATCCAGTGCATAGTACGGAGACCCCAATCCAATTGGGACCTGTGCTGTTGCCTTGCACAGCTGATCATCGCATCCTCCCAAAGAAATCCCTTGCTCCAACAATGACATGAATCATCCCTCGAGCACATGTTTTTGACCGAGAAGGCCAAAGAAAGTGCTCCGCTCACCATTCTTGGCCACAAAAGCCGCAGACTTGTCAATGATGGCCCGCAGGTCGGGCGGCGGGGATATGATCCCCAGTGCCTTGGTGTGGGTGTCCACTGACTTGATCTGGACACAGAAGTCGATCACCATCCCAAGCCAAAGAAATGGAAAAAAAAGAAGTATAGAAGTTGAGCATCCACCTCGAACCCAGCTTCAGGAATGTGCTGGCTGCTAGTGTCCATTTAAGAATTCAGCTGCCAGTATGCAATGCAGTACTCCTGTCGACCTTTCAACATCTGAATGCTGCATCGTATTCTCAGCCCAGAGATACTGCAAAATCCAGTATTTTGCATTTCATCTTTCATGACATCTCGTCCACATTGCTTGCTAGCTTGTATATATCATCTCTCAACAAGCCCTTAGTTCCTTGCAGATCGAGTGGCCTGTTTGTGAAGCACGCCTTCTGGTCATGGGCATTTAGACACCTTAGCACAAAAGCAAGCAGCAGCCCAGTTTGCATAGCCTGCTTCAACCAGATTTTCGCCCGTCTGAGAGCTTTTGTATCAAATCTGGTGCTTCAGAATCTGTGCACTCCATTTTGAGCAGCCGGCATAGAATCGCATAATCAATAGCCATACAGCTCCATTGAAGCCTGTGAAGTGCTCCCAGGGGGTCTGGTGTTTATGTTGGGAGAGTCTGTGAATTTCACTACCATTTGGAAGCACATATGCAGACATCCTCAAATGGAATGAACCAATCGAATGCAAATTAGAGAAGAATGAGAGTCAGTTGCTTCTCTACAGATCAGTCCCCAACCCTTCCCCAGATCTGAGTGTTTGATTTGAAGGTGATCGATGCTGCGATGGATGAATGTTCAACGATTCTAACCCAGAGACCCAAGCAGCCTCCCACCTGACTGAGGTCTGGAGCTGGCAAGCTGACATTCTTCACTTCACCAACAGCGACCATGGCACCCGGCCCCACTCCCGCACCGCCCACTCCATTTCCCACAGATAATCCAGCCATCCCCTGCTGAGCACTGCCGAGGGCAGCACCTCCATTCTGCGCTGAACTCATAGTGGCAGGTGATCTCTACCAGACAGGGCTGTTCTCGCAGGCAGAGCTTGCGATCCCTAACCTCAATGTAACAAAGGGAGCTGCAGGTAGGATGAGGGACAGTGGAAATGGCATCGCCCTTTCTTCAGTGCTCAATACCAGCCTGGCAGACTGCTGGAGGACAGTGGTAACGACCGACTCGGTTTGCTAGAATCGACGAGCGGGAAGCCTGTGTTGCGAGTGGTGGAGAGCACAGGCCACGGAATGGACCCCGTCTCCTGGTTCTCTTCCAATGGGGCGAGAGACACCTGCAGACTGAAATGCCCCTCATGTTTCTGCGAGTTCACCAGCGGGATAGACCCAGAGAATCAAGTCGCCCGAAAAATTGAGCCATGTGGGTGCATCGTGTGCACGAAATGCGGTGAGTGGCTTCTCA
This sequence comes from Chloroidium sp. JM, assembly GCA_004335615.1. Taxonomy (NCBI): domain Eukaryota; kingdom Viridiplantae; phylum Chlorophyta; class Trebouxiophyceae; order Watanabeales; family Watanabeaceae; genus Chloroidium; species Chloroidium sp. JM. The sequence continues at coordinate 741,860 of QAXI01000447.1, read as the reverse complement.
CTTGATCTGTTTTGTTCTGCTCTCTCCTGGTCAGACACCATAGTGTGCTTTTGCTGAAGACAGAGCAGCTGAATAGCCTCTTGCCAAAATCATAGACTTCTTCTGCCTTTTCTGGGCTTGGGGGAAGTGGGGAATAGCAGAGATGAATGAAATCATGCCCTCTCAGTTGCAGCTACTGGAACGAATGGATGGCATGCCATGATGCCCTGTACATATGCATTTAGCTTCAGGTCCTTCCTGCAGTCGGCCACGAGGAAGCAGGAAGTATTTCAATCCATTCCAAAATTTTCTGCCCAAATTCAGGCATAGAGAGGGAAAATTTCAGCTCCACACGAACATTTGTTCGCAAAGAGAGACCAGTCTGCCTGCTTGCAAGCGTTCTGTAAGTGGAATTGCCTGCAGCCACGGACATGTCCTCCAAGCCGCCCTACGTCTGCCCGCTGCACTCCCAGAAGCTGCGCATGCTGGAGGCCCACTCCCTGTTCCCCAAAGCCCACAGCGTGGTGGCCGCCGTCCTCTTCCTGGACAAGCTCAGGCGCAAGTCGGCAGTCAAGGCCTTCCCCAGGTCCCCGGTGAGCGCCGTGCCTGTTGCCTGGGGTCCTGCAAGGATGTTTTACGGAGATAATGTTGCATCCTGGCAAATTAGCCATCCATTGCCAGCAACCGATACACTGATGCCCCACAGAAGAGTCATCCACAAGGAGGATGGGAGAGGGGACAGAGCTAGTCTCACAGGTAGAGTGTCTGGCAGGCGAGACATGTTTCGGGCAGCCCAGGCGGTCCGCAGTCCCCAAACGACAACACCCGCCCCCTGCAGGGGTCCTTCCAGGTGGCTGTTTTTCATGTGACAATTCTCAATGTGTAGGCTTCAATGTATACGCCCCAAAAGCATAGGGGACCTTCGATTATCGACGATGGGGGCATACGATGAGCGGTAGACTGTTGCAGTACCATCATTGCTTGTCTTCCCCATGCCACGTTGCTGAATCTGCCCTGATTGGTGCACAACACCGTATGTTTTGACCCCTTTCCCAGAACGGAGTCACCAGGTCTCGGGCATGCCTGCTCATGGGTAGGATGCACTGGCAGGTGCTGATCCACTTCCTTGGCCGCTTTGACGCCCCCAGGAAGCAGGAGGTGGCCCTCAAGGCCCTGCATGATCTCTCCAAGCACCCCATCAGCGCAGTGAGCCCCATCTGTACAGATCCATCCAGGATTCTGCAAAGTTGCCCACACAGGCCCATCTGCCGCACCTTCAATCCTAACACATTACCCATCCCTCTCTTTTCCAAAGGGCTTGCTTGCAGGGTCAAATTTGGGTTGAATCAAGAGGGCCAGTGTCCCACAAACCAGACATCTACATTTCTGTTGTTGTCAACAAATTGTGGTAATGATTTATCATCAGCATTGCGTACATCTGGGCTCTGGGACATTCTTCAATGCAAATACTATGGATGCCTGCAAAGCTGCTGCTGGCGCCTGTGCAGACAATGGCTGACGTGACACGATGTCATGCCTGCAGGACGAGCTGACGCGCGCCGGAGGCATCCACCCCCTGGGGCAGGTGCTGGCTGCCAGCTCCCCTGGCCTCAAGTGGTATGCCGCCAATGCGCTCAAGCACTGCGCGGCCGCCTCACCGCAGGGGCGTGAGGCCGTGGAGCGGTCGGGGGTGATCGCCATCCTGGTCAAGCAGCTGGCCCACGACAGCTGGTGGACCCCCGGGCGCCGCCAAGTGCAGGCATGGGGTTTGCTTTCCTGAGGCAACAGCTTTGCCCGAATTGCGACTATCCAGGGCAATCTGTTGTGCTGGCAAATCTGGGCACTGCCGCGACTTGGCAAACATCCAATCGGAGGAACCAATTATGGCGCATTCTGCTTCTCTGTATGATCAAAGCGTGAGGATGCAGGAGAATCCCGATCCTCGCGCTTTGATCTTGCAGAGAATCAGAATGGGTGGGATCGAGAGCCATAAGAGGTTCATCCATTTGAATGCTTGTGAAGTCATGGCAGTACCTCGGTTCGCCTGAGGAGTAGTGAGTCTGTATGTATTCCCAACACGAGCAACAACCTCAGACAGATTTTGGAAAAGCCTCGTTGACAGGCAATTAATTGTGCATTTTCTACCATGAGCATGGGGCTTTTGGGCCTGTGCTCTTGAGGCGATGAGAATCAAATTGCCCATGCTGTAGTAATCGTTCTTGCTGCCTGTCTCCAAGTGCTCCGTGTCCACTGCTCGAGCCTCCAGACATCCAAAGGCAGCCATGAAGAGCCACATGTAGGTATCAGGGACCTTGTCAGAACGGACTGGAACCTGGAAATGCAGCTTGTGCTTTACCGACACTGCCCACCAATGCAGGAGGCCTCTGTGGCGGCTCTCTTCGAGCTGGCAGCCGACAAGTACGTCTCCGACAGGGTGGTGGAGGCGGGGGGTCTGGACCTGCTGATCCGCACCATGAAGAAGGGCACCCCCCAAGCCAGGGCCCTGGCGGCCGGCACGCTGGGCAAGCTGGCCATCGACATCGATCTGCTGGTCAAGATCGCTTCCCGTGGGAACCTGCCGCCCCTCGTCAGGTGGGTTCATCTTCTGCCTGCCGCCTCCAAGCCTTCAAGAGGGACTGGAAAAGAGAGGGGGGGCAGGGTAGGAGGGGAGAAAAGGGGGGAAGGCAGGCAAATTTAGCTCTGACGGGGATGAAGGACTGTGGATGTAGAATCGTGGTGTATTCTATCTGATTGGCGTGCTGGGCATGAAGGGGTTTAGGTCAAGGGCTGGATTGCGGCTTGTCTCAATATACCAGATTTCTTATTGCATTAAAGTGCTGAACTGCCATTGCAGAAATCTGTTCATGGTTGTTTATTATGGGATAAACCCGTGAAGGCTAAAGGCAGGCGTAGTCAGATGGAGGGTGAGTCCCCTGGAGAGGGGTAGGCCAGCAACAGATAATTTTGGACTTGCTGCAAGCCATCCGCCAGGAACATGGAATTCAGAATGACTCTTGCGTTCAATCTGGTTGGGCCGACCAGGAAGTCGCTCAGGCTTTTAATAAAATACGCCAGATCCAGGTGTCTGGCAAGCTGGTACAGGGTCTATTGCCTGATCTATCTGTATCAGCTTGCCAGACACATGGATCTAGCATATCCAATCAAGTGCACGAGCAACTTCCTGTCTTGCAAACATGAAATTGCGACGAATGAAGATGTCAGAGTTGGGCGTGCTTCAAGACATTCATCAGATTACAACATTTCCGAAATTCAAGCTGTCGACATTTGAACCATATACTACAGGGTTTTGAAAGGTGGGGCCTGATGAATAGTGCAACAGCAGGTCCAACGTGCACGGATATATCTCGCTCTGATATGCTATCAAATCACTGCCTCGAATCACAAAATGGACCCTCCTGCCTGCCAGCCTCTGTCCGCCCAACACCACAGAGCCGACCTTACAAAGCAGACCCAAGGTGCATTCCAAATGGGTCTCCACGCTCGCAGGCTCCGCTCCGACGGGATGCTGCCCCCCGAGGCGGAGGAGTTCTCCGCCTCCCTGGTGTCGCGCATGGCCTCCCTGCCGGCCACGCACGACGAGATGCTGCGCACGCGCGTCGCCAGCCACATGATGCAGGACCTGGCGCAGGGCAGCCCGCGGGTGCAGGAGGCGGCCGTCAGGGGCCTTGTCAGCCTCGCCGGCACGCAGCGCCAGAACGGCATCAGCGTTCCCGGCAGCCCCATGAAGGTGCACAGTTTTCCTCATCCTCGGAAACATAGTGTGAAACGCGTTTGCATGGACTTTTAGGATCATTCGGGATGTGCTGACCTGTGGCAAGACACTTCACCTACCTCATCTTCCCACTCTTCCCTGTTGCAGCGGGCCAAGCACTCACCCAATGCAGCATGGCCATGCCCGTTTGTGCTCCATAGCTCATAGGAGCTGGCAAGGGTTTAGCTGCAAGAGGGGATGCAGGGCGCTTTTAACTCTGGCAGTCCCTTCAAATGGACTGCCCAGCCCAGGGGAAACGACCCTGGCAAGCCGCTGAACGGGTCTGATACCCCAAACCACCACCAGCAGCCGCTGGCGCATGCCCTTCCATCTGGGTGCTACAGCCCCCTGAGGGCCAACCTGGCCAACGTCAGCAGCCCCACTGCCCGAAGGTGAGTCTGCGTGGCGATGAAAATCCGCTTTCCAAGCCTGGGTACAGGACTGTAGGCTCCAGGCTGAAAGCGGACAACATGTATGCCTTTCCTGCAGATGGTGCAAGGATAATGTGCATCTGTGGGGAAACTACCGGTCACTGGCAACCTGCAGAGTTGGATGACTCCAACTCTAGACCAGAGTGACAAGGTTGAAAAAGGATGCAATGTCTTCCAAGAAGGCGCGGCAAAAAAGCCTTTGCGCTTGTGCGACCGGCTGTCATTCTCGCCATTGAAGAAGAGGGCAGCTGCAATGCAGTCTTGTGCTGCAGACCCGGGCAGGGCATGCTGGCACCCAACACCCTCCACCAGACGATGCAGAAGATGACGCTGCCAGTGGGGACCATGTCAAGAGCGGTGGCTTCCATGACCCTGACCATGAGGCGGGCGGGACTGGGCCTTGGGACGCGCTCCCAATCCCCCCTGGCGGAGGCCCACATCACGGGGCGCCTGGCAGGGATCTCCCCCAATGTGGCCACTGCTGGTGAGTTGCTTTTACCAGGTTTCCAAATTTTTAGGGCTGGCAACGAGCATGACGGTGGCTGATGATGAGCATTGGGTCCATGGGTGGCGTTGGTGGGTAGGGAAATTTTGCCAGCAAGACAGTCAATGCAGTCATCTCTTTGATTTTCTGAGCTCAATCATGGTTCATGTGCATATTTAAGCAGCCATACTAGAGTCAATGAGATTAATAAACAATGGCAGGTATACCCGCCCTCCTCCAGATGGTGCGATCCGGAGACCCTGAGAAGCAGGCGTCGGCGCTGGCGATTCTGAAGGACCTGGCGTTCTCGCCCGAGCACCGCTGGGGCATTGTGCAGGCGGGGGGTATCCCTCTGCTGGTTGATGCCCTGGAGGCGGCCGGGCATGGGCATGGCCGCGAGGAGGCCGGCTTCCTCGCGGCTTCCTGCCTTAGGTCCCTGGCCCTCAATGAGGACTGGGCGGAGAAGGTGACTCTTTCCTTCGTTGCCGTCTGCCACACGGTTTCGGCAGAAATCGGATAGGGAATTCACACGGTTTCGGCAGAAATCGGATAGGGAATTCACCAGTACAAGCTGCATGGAATAGGATCTCGGCCACAATTTCTGTACAGACATTTCCTTGGACATGCCCAAAAGCGTCAGGTCTTTCAGTGTGGTAAGAGATTCTAGACCTGCTTCAGCTTTGAGGTTAGAGCGTGTGCAATTTGCGTACATCAATGCAGATTCGGGAGGTATAGGGACAGCCATTGCGCTTTCAAAGCACCAGACCTTTCTTCAAAGGTACAGCTCACAAGCGAGATGTTATCTAGGGCAGGCAATCCCCAGCGTCCCTCCTGTCTCCCCAACAGGATTCAGAATGCGGAAAATTCAATGCAGGTCGGGGAGGCGGGCGCCATCCCGCTGCTGGTCCCGCTGGTGTCGTCTGAGGCGGAGGAGGGCCAGGACTGCGCCGTGGGTGCCCTGGCCAACCTGGCCGTCAACCCGCGCTGCCGCCAGCTGATCACGGACGCGCATGGCATACCGCCCCTCGTCCACCTGCTGAGCGCCAACGGCGTGGGGGAGGGCGTGCGCGAGATCGCTGTCGGCACCCTCACCAACCTGGCCATCCTGCCGTCCAACCAGGTGCCATTTGCTTCATTTCGATGCAGATTCAATTGCACGCAAACTTCATGATATGGAAACCCCCCAAGTCAGGGAAGCAGTGTGCCTTGCCAACCATTTGTCAGTGGCGACGCATGAAGAATCATAGATACTTTTCCAGTGCAGTGTGCAGGAGAGGATTAAAAAGGGGGAGGGCTGCAGATGAAGACCGTATTGTAATTGAGCCCAGGCAGAAATACCAGAACGCTGGCTTTGTGCAGGTGGCAATCGCTGCTGCGGGGGGCATTCTGCCGCTTGTCAAGAGGCTGGCCCTCTCTGCTCCCGTGGCCCAGGCGAACGCCGCCGGGGCGCTTTGGAGCCTGGCACAGGACGTCGACAATCAGGTGAGGAAGAAACACATCGATACATGTCGCTGAGTGTGGAGTCCCACAGACAGATGGAGCCCCTCAGCTTAGACATATGATTATGAGAATACTTTTGGTCCACATTGTAGCACATGAAGGGCTTTGTGAGTGTTTCAGGGTCAAGTTCAAATCTTGCCAACAGCACCTCAGCAGAGGCATCGGTCTTTTTCCCCTTTTGATGCTTTTTGTTCGTAGATTTTGACGGATCCCTCAGAACATCCATCTATGACAAATCATCACTGTTGGGCAATTAGATTGGTAGCACAGGCAGTCTGCACTGCAGCGTGCTGAATGTCGCCTCAGACGTGGGGTGCACCTGTTGCTCATCTGTTTTCATCGGCGATGAGGAGGTGGTGCAGTGAAGATGATGCGTAAGAAATTCAGTTCTGAAGGCAAGGTGCGGGAAATGCAGGCCAGGATAGCCCACTGGGGGGGCATCAGCCGCCTCATTGGCCTGCTGTCATCTGACTCATCTGCCGCCAGGATGAATGCGATGGGGGCTCTCAGGTACATGTCACCATTTTTGTGCCGCACACCGCAGCACCACGGACTATTGTACTCGCTGTCGAGGGTACGCATGATGGCTTCAGGCCATGGAGCTGTATGCGGAACGCCTATGAATGGCACACCAAGACTCAGGAGCAGCAGGGACCATTCCTTCGAATTGGCCTGTGGCGAATGGAGTGCACCTGCAATGCTGTGCAACCTCTTGAAATTTCTACTCTCTCCTTTAGGAGAAAACGGTGTACTGCGCATCCCCTTGAGACATGACAACCCTGCCCTGCATGAGAAAAACCAGTTTCTCGACTTTTTGAGCGTTGTGGCAGATACCTGGGTGAGAACGAGGAGAACAGGAATATGATAAGAGAGGGGGGTGGCCTTGGCCCTCTGGTTTGCAACTTTGCTGCCTCGTGGGGAGCAGCCCCCGAGCTGCAGGAGATTGCGTGCAAGTGCCTGCTCAACCTCTCCATATGCCAAGGTGTGTCTTCTTGAGCCTTCTTACCATGCAATGTGGCTCCTCGATGCTAGCTTGGGTGCAGTGAAAGTATTCTTGGAGACTCAAAAAATCCTCTGCAATTGGGGAAATCAGGGTTGTGAGCGAAGATTGTGAGCGATGATTTGCCGCAGAGAACCAGATGCCGATCGTGGAGGAAGGTTGCCTGCCCTCGGCGGTGCGCTTCCTGCTCAGAGGGTCCCTGGTGGCACAGGAGTACTCGGCAGGCCTGATCCTGAACCTCGCCACCAACAGGCACAGCACTCCTCCTTGCACACACCCTCTACTGCATTTCTTACCTTTCACAGCACACACCCCTGCAAGCGTGCACACCATGCTTCCTAGACGATTTTCGTGGCACGCACATGCACACTCGTTCCAGCAATCTGCAACAAGTGTCAAACAAACAACCCAATGTCTGTGGTGCAGTCGAGCCCAGGTGGCGGTGGCGCATTCGGGAGCGGTGGCGGGGCTCATCAAGGTGCTGGAGTGTGGGTCTGGCCAGGCCCAGGCGGCCGCCGCGGAGGCGCTGCGCAACCTGTCCATCGAGCCCGCCTGCTGCCGCCAGATCAGCCAGGCCGCGGGGGTGGGCCCTTTCTGCCTCTCCAACACCGGCAATTCAATTGCGCTGTGGCCTTCACAGAGTCTGCCTTACTGGATGATTGCCACAAAAGGAGAAGGTACTGGCGTTGCAAGGAGGCACCCGAATTGCACCATGACCGTCATAGCTTTTCCTTGGTCGATGATGGTACGACCAAATAGAAAGAATCTGACAAGACGAGTCCTGCTCTGCTCATCACTGCTCTTCATCCGTTTGGTGGACGGAGACGGGTCCTCTTTCATTACCCTGCCTTCTTAGAAGCCCCAAAGCTTTGTACAGGGCAAGGGCGTGCACGTGGCGGTGCAGCAGCTGTGCTCGCTGGACGTGCAGACGGTGTGCCACGCCGCATGCGTGGTGGCCAACCTGGCCGCCTGCAACCAGGTGCACCTGCACGACTCCCTGCAGCAGGCGGGCGCACTGGCCCCCCTGGTGGAGCTGCTCAAGTGCTCCCTGGACGAGCAGGCGGCGGCGCTGGGGGCGCTGCGCAACCTTACCTCCGATACCCTCTGGCAGGTCCGCCTATTGTTATTTGCTGATTGTTTGCAGGTTTTGAGCATGACGTCGTAGCTATGATCCTTTCATGCATGCCCGAACCCATGCAGATGTTTCACACAAGGTTGCAAAACATCTCCTTGGCGGGCATCTGCAGATTGGGACTGTACTTAATATTAACCAAAAACAAAATCGGCAGATGACAGTGCCGAGTCTTGAGGCCAGGCAGACAGAGCTCTCTCATGGAAATTATCGAATCATCAAATTCTTCACCAGCAATCAAGTGTCGAGGCTGCACAAACAGACGAGTCCTCCCAAACGCGTGCAGGTGGGTCTGGCCCAGGCAGGCGCCATCCCCCTCATCCTGCAAGGACTCAAGCATCCAGACGCCGACGCGCGGGAGTGTGCCGCCGCTGCCGTCGGCAACTTTGCCGCCGGAAACTGCTCGTACGAGGCGCGGGACGGCGGGGAGGTGCAGATCCTGGGCCTGGTGCTGGACGCCATCCCCAGCCTGGTCAAGCAGTGCAGCAAGGCCAAGGCGGGGCCCCAGGACGACTGCGCAGGTGGGGTGGTTTTTTTGCGGACAGGGATAGAGATTTGATGTGTGCATTTCACCCCTCTGTAGTGTTTGAGCTGCGTCATTCTTCCAAAAGTTAAAATGCCTGATAAATCCAGAGGCTGCAGAACGATGTGCATTATGCAGCCAGCTGCGCTGGAGCGCTGTGGAGGCTGATCGCAGCGGACAACAAGCAGGGCAACAATAGCCTGGGCGTGAAGAATCGCATCAACGCTGTCGAGGGGTCGAACGCCTTGGACATGCTGCTCAAGGTGGAGGCCCTTTGCAATGCCATGGCACAATGCACACATTGCTTTTGTGGGACAGATTTGGCAGCCCACTACCACTCAGCCTCTGAGCCGAGAACAGACCTCAATGAGATGGCGAGCCCTGCTCCTTTGTGACTTTGACAGCTTTTGTAGGCCGGATCTACCAGAGGGAAGGAGAACGCACTTAAGGCACTGGAGATGCTTGCCGCTGAGCAGGGGGAGAAATTACGCTCTCCAGGGGCCATTCCGCCCACCTCCCCTGTCGATCATAACATTGGCAGCAAGAAGGGGAAGAGGAGCCAGCCTCAGCCTCCCTACGTTCCCAACAGCTCACCAATATCCACAGCAGCTAATGGTGCAACATACCGCGCTTGATTTGTTCCCACAGAGAGTCACAAAGTTCCACCAGAATTGAATCAAGGAAGCTGCACATGATCAAAAAATTAGGCATCTGAGGACATGAGTGTTGGTCTGCCCACTGGTAATGTAGTTATGAAGGCATCTCGTACTGATTCCAGGCAAAATTATGCGAGGTTGCAAAGAACGCTACAGAAGAGTGGAAATGTTTTGCTATGTACAGGCTTATTGGTATTGCTCTGTGTCTGGCTCAAATCTACGAAGCACGTTGAGAACTGAAGCGTATTGATCACGGTCCTGTACAGTGGTGCTACTGAGGTGCACAGTACAGTACACATTCTATACCCCCTCAACATTCTTCTCTCCATTTTGGGTGCAGAAACGTCTGTAAGCCTTGACCGACGTCAAAGAGCAGTTTGCCAGCGACAGATACTGAAGATGCAAAGTCCTTGTGCCAAAATTTGTGATTCTTCAAACGAGCACGATATGAGATGATCGAGACCCTCGCAATGGTGTCGCACAGCACAGGGTCTCTGTTGCAAATTGAGAGGAGGGAAATGGGGACAACGCGTGGGGACGGTTACCAAGTTACAAGAGATGATGGTTTGTAGTTTAAGTCGTTTAATTAGAGAAGTGGAAGCATTGGCTGCAGAGATTCGTATCTCTACTGAGAGGAGAGAATTGGTACATTGTCGTTCCCGGCGAATCTGATATGCATGCCACCACAAGACGCATGGGTATTCCCAAGGCGGGAGGGCTTCGTGAAATCGTCAAAGAAGTCAAAATGGTAATCAAAGCTCATATAGATGGACTCACTTGCATTCCGAGTGCAAGATGCGAAGGTTAGGGGGTAGGTAGGGCAGGAACATTTGCAAGCACTTACTACTGATGAGAGGGGCAGCAATGTAAGATGATCGTGAATGAATCGGAACGGAACGGAATAATTAATCTTGCCTCGCTTGTGCTCCTCGCTTTGCGTCGGAGGAGGCCAATCATCAGGAAGGACAAACAAGGTAAGTTTTTACAGGCAGAAATATCTTCCATCATGAGATCTGTTCCAAGGGCCATTACCCTGTCATGCAACACTGTTCAGATGCCCCTATGAGGCAGAGTTGAGCTTGGACTTCAACAGGAGTTTACTGTGCCTGACCTTGCATGGCTTCTTCGTACATGTACGACTCTTGGCTGATGATTGGAGTCCCTTGATTCTTGTAGGCTTTCCAGATATCTGAGGCATGAAGTTGAGCAAACTGTTCCTTCTGTGTGCTTGTACCGCGGCTTTCATCAGCTTCTCCACAGCAGACACTGGTCTCCAGCTCAGGTTGATTTGCTGTGCATAAAGGCTGTGAGAGTGAAGATTTGCCGATCATGATGATTGCATTCATTCTCCTGGTTTTCTGGATTTGGTCTCAATTACAGCACACTCGTCAGAAGGTCTGCTGACACTCGCATTGTGGCCAGTGGCAGCTCAAGGCGGTTGCTTGCCCCTATTGCCCTCTCATGCACTTTTGCACCTAATGGGGGAACAATATCATGCAACAGCCTCGACTATGTCTACTGCTGCTATGACTATCCACAAGGTAGAAGCTGTGAATATCAGCGCAAGGGCTTTACCAATGGTGGTTGTCCCTACTACATCGATCCAAAACCTTATCCAGCGTGCTGCTTGGTCACTCCTGCAGGTAAGAACAGAGCTCTCATCAATCCACCAGCAAAATCACTGGCTCTTTTTTCAGCTGTCCCCTTCACTCTTGCATTGCATCATCTCCTGTCCAGAAGCGGGGTCATGTTATCTTAGTCTGTAACCGTACAGTGTGCAATTCGTACAGCCACCATGGAGTGCACTGAAATGATCGTGCAGCACTGACTACGCACAGGAATTTCTCAGCATGCACATAATGATTTGCACTCGATGCTTTACAGGTCAAGTCGGCAATGCTGTTGCTTATGGTGGGAAAACAGCTTACAACCAAGGAGGTGGCAGTGGCTCTGGCTCAGGGGCCAGCAGCTCGTCAAACTTTGTACAGCAACTGCAGCAACAGCAAAACAATGACAATATTGTCAAAACAATAGCCGCAGGTTCGAACACAATGGTGAATCCAATAGCTATTGGGTGAAGCTCGCGGTCAAGTTTCAGCACACAGGGGCTCCCGTCAAGGGTAGCTGTGGATTGTTGTGAAATGACATATGATATTGGATATTGGAGCGATACTCGTTGAGCCTTCAGAGCATTTAGTTCCTCTTTGGAGTCTTGGTAGCACCAGCGCTAGCTAGGGTTCTCAAGACAGGACGCCCAGATACCAAATTTTTCATATTATTACATGCAGTCCAAAATAATTCCCTGGTCTGCCAAATCTCTTCGTATGCTATGCTATGCTATGCTACCCAAGATATGCGTTACTAACCATCCAATTCTGTGCACGCTGGATCCAGACAGCTCTTTGCTTGGTGAGTAACATTTTGAGGTCACCACCATAGAAGAGGATGTGTGCTTTGCTATTCACAAAGTGCTTGGTCTTGCTCTGTGATTGCATGTTTGCTGGGAATTGAAGCACATTGATTGGAGCAATTCTAGTGTTGCTATTGAGGACCACGGTGTATTTACAGCCACACTGCTTTCATGCGATCTCTTCCCACTTGGTATTGTGTAAATACAGGATCCCTACAGGCTTAGCTAAGCCTACCATGTAATAGGGTTTTATTGGTCACACATCCAATCTTGCCACAAATATCGTTAGCATATACCCCAGCCATGCACTCTGTATCAAAGACGTGGAATTCTGTCAGCAGCTGCAGTACATGTCTTGGATTGTTCACCAATCAATTACTAGTGCACTTGAGAGCTGCAATTCTGTTATAAGGCTGACCCTCAAGCCACAAAACGCATCACGACTCAGGACTTGAAGCTCCATCAGCTTTCATTACCTTTCAATCACCAGGGTCAATAATCGTACTTTCAAGCTTGCCCTTCTGGCTTTTCAATGCTAATTTTGCTGCCACATCTGCTGTTGTTGGGTCCGTAGACTGTCCTGCGGCTGCCCTGTAATCGAACTGCGGATCCCACAACCCCTTTGCGATTCTTGCCGCTGTCACTCTCCCTGCCTTGGTGCTGGGCTGCTCAAGAGCACTGCAGGCCAGTCATCATTCACCAATCCAGCAAGAACGGAAACGTCAGGGACTCCGTCATGATCTGGAAACGTATGAAAAGCTTACATTCCACATTGCTTAGGAGCAGATGAGATATCCCTCCAGGATACTCTGAGTGCAGTGCGGGCTGATTCTACAGTCATGGAGTGAGCTTGCACCTAGCCAGCAGGTACTGGTCGACGTAGACGTGGACAGTGAAGGAGTGGTCTTCCTCTTTGACCTCGAGGAATCTCACTGTGCAGCCTTTCTTTGCTGCAATCTCCCTCAGCAGCCTCGTTGGCTCGATGGGCACGGTCTCTGGGTCTGGGAGGGGGGCAATCACTCGTCGCATCACCTGCAGTCAGTTGGCAGCGGAATGTGGGGTGATTGCCAGATTTCCAAAGCCCTGAGGCAGCAAGGCACCTTACTCGCTGCTGCTTGGGACGCGGAATGGGCGTGTGTACTCGCAGTTCTGCATGTTTAAATGTCACGGAAGAAAGTGATTTAGCAGTCACCTGGAAAACTGGCTCCAACTGGAATTGGCTGTCGACAAGGATAGCTCCAGCCAAAGATTCGACAATGTCGGCCGTAGCTTTTGGGGCTGCCGCCATGGACAGGCCAAAGCTGGCATTCATGAGATGGTTGTACGCCTGATCCAGCTCTTCATCGCTCACCCGCTCCCTAGCGGTGATGTTCCTGCCGGTGGCTCTTACATCTTTACAGTATCCTGATCTCCAGTTGTGTGCTCCAATTTGCACCAAAGGTGCGTTCATAATGATTTGCTTTCAGCAAATCATCTCCGCAGATAGAGGCAGGAATCTCAGGGAATGCAGCATCGAATTGTATGTACCTGGTGTCCTCTGCATACTCAGTAGGATCCTGTGCACCAGCAGCAGAGAACCTTTCCCATGTATCTCTGAAGGCCCTCAGAAATGCATACTGGCTGTTCCTCAGGGCAAGGGAGCAGTGAAGCAGTGCCCTGTGCAATCTGCAGTTGCTGCGGATTGATGGGAGATTCACAAATTTGGGGTGAAGTCTGTAAGAATGTTATCTAGCACGGACAATCTGACACAGGGATGGCCAATTTCACAGAAGGCAAGCCATCTGACACTGGCAATTGCGGTGCAGACTCGGCTGGGCGAGGCAGGTGGGGCAGGAGAAGGAGGGTGCCTGTGTGCCACAGCGACGCATGCCAGCCTGGTGTTGTGCACCGAAAAGGAGCGAGCATTTGTCAGCTTGTCTGGGTCAATGTTCCTGCACAGGCCATGATGTGTTCATTCAATGAGACGACAGACAGATGCTGGAATGCTTCTTGAGTCATCAGGGGGTCATCAGGGGGTTGCTTTGTCACTGCTGCTTTACTGAGCAGCTGTGAATTGTACAACCTGCCTGAGAGATGGGTGGGGTATTAGGTTGCCGCTTCTGCTGGTATCCCTTCAGCAATGCGTGTGCTGAGCTCAGAAAAAGGTGGCATTGGCTGTTGCCACGTCTGAGTGAGATGGGCACAATTATGTCATGTGTACCACAATAGTTTGCAAAAGGTTTGAGACATGGGTGGTGAGGAGCTCACGTGTGTTGTGTCACCAAGTCCACTGTGACCAGCAGATCTAGCACGGCATCGCCGAGGAACTCCAGGCGCTGATTGCTTGGGCCGTCCTGCCAGGATGCATGAGTGCATGCCTCCACCAAAAGATTTTCGTCCTTGAAGGTGTAGCCCAACGGTTGCTGTGCCCTGAAGACATTCCCAAAGCAGACTCATACTCAATAATCAAGACTTTGCACATTCCTGCCCTTGAGGTCCTGAGCGGCATTTCACTTTCAGCTGAGTCCCTTTCGTGTTGATGCCTTACTTCCTGAATGCCTTGATTGTGAATGGAGGCTCTACAGAGTCTGAACTATGTGCGAAATGGTGAGAACTGGGCGGATGTATCCATTCACAGTGGTCTAGGCCTCTTAAAAGCAAAGGGAAGATCCCATCCAAGCGAACAATGACAGAATGGTGGTCACACCGTAAGCCAAATCTGACGCACCTCAGCATTTCTGGCCTAGGGCGTCTGCAGCCTCTGGAGGGCCGATCACAACGGGCAGGCTGGGAGCTTGGGAGCACATTGCAGCAAGTGAGCAAGCCAACAACCTCCTCACAATCAAAGTTGACCATGAAGATGGCGCCAGTGAGTGCCTCCATGACATCGGCAACGACCTTTTGTTTCACCTCCATGACCTGCAATCTCTTGGATGTTACTGGAGTACTTCATTTTGAGGGACTAGAGAAAAGGGAGATGATCACCATTGTATTGCCATGGCAGAATAAGTGTACGTGCTCTCCAGTTTCATATCAAATCAGACTGCAATGTTGCAACGTACATAACAAGCTGGAAGTTTTAATTTGCCTTCTAAGCAACCCCCAAGCTCTGCTTGATGGTGTACAACAAGAGGCATATCATGTCGTTCCTAGACGGTAAGAGGGTGAGAAGAGATGATCAATTAGGGGCTGCAAATTGCAGTGCCTCACTGGCATGTCACTGTCCGACGTCCAAACAAAGTCGGAGAACGCGGACGGTGGGAGCGTGATGTACTGTTGCAGATCCAGTGAGTGCAAGCCAGCCTGAAAAAGATGCTGGTTGCTGACCAGCTGCGTCTTCAGAGCAGTCAGCTGGCCTGCACAATCACTTTCATGCGCTCAGTTGAGGTCTCAAATGTCTGAGGGTGGTACATGCTGCATGCACAGGGCCAAAAGTACAGTATGCCACGTGATGCAGCATTTGCAGGCTTGATGCTGAGAGGGAAGGACCTGCTGCGCTAATCTCAACGAAGTTATGGGAGAGAAAGAAGTGCAGACGGCAGGAGAGAAGCGTTGAGGGCAGTCTCTTGACAAAAACGTCTGTCAGTATTTCATGCGACACATGGTATCAGCATGATGAGCAGCTCATTCAGCAAGAGAGACCCTAAAGAATGTCAAGGGATGCTGATGGAAGGAGCTCACCCTCATGCCACTTTGGATACGTGCTGAAGCAATGCCATGTGGCAGCATACTTTAGCAGCGCATCGCCCAGGATCTCTTGCTCCTCATAGCTGATGTTCTGCCCGCAGCTACGCGGCATGAGGGCCTCTCGAATGGCAGGCAGCGATGGGACAGGCCTGAGCCAGCGAGGCACACAAGATGATCTCAGCCTCAAAATTAATATTCCATCGGCCTGTTAAGGATGACTTTTGCCAGAGCACAAAGAAGTGTATCCGGCCTTCTGAATGCGTCACTTTAATACTCAGGGCCTGGAGATGAATATTGAGGGGGTTTACTGCACACCCATCAAAGATGCGCTGCAGGTGGCTGCGGAAGTCATGTGCTTTCAGCCAGGTATACAGGCACCACAAGATGCTCTTCACATGCTCTGCCCCCTTGTAGGCCTGGGCTGTCAGCGGTGTGGAAGGCACACAACTCAGGCACCATGTACAACACTGCAGCCGATGACACTTGTGAGATGCAGAATGTCATATGGCCCTTCTGGGATTTGATTCTTAGCTTTGGAATGAAGTCTGAGGAAGGCAAATGCCTGTTGTCTCGCCAGAATAGCAGCACCTGTGCTGAAATAGAGGCGCTCAAGCACAGTGCAGTGAAGGTCCCTTGACTGCTCAGAGAACAGAGCATTCATGGGCCCTTCATGGATTGGGGCAGGGGGAGGGGG
>QAXI01000447.1:699368-721857 GCA_004335615.1 Chloroidium sp. JM | reverse complement strand
CCCCAAGCCCTTCCCTCTGATCTCCTCACCCAATCTTCTCCGCTTCTTTCCGTCCACCGATAATGTTGCCATCTTACCTCACAACATCCAAATCACATGAGCACGCAATCCCCCCATGCGGCATGTCACTGACTTCTCTCTCACATGTCCGCAGGAAGCTTGCTGCAGTACTCAAATATGTGAGCTTTCGAGCGCCGTAGGGGGATCCTAGCCCCTGTGGATGCCGCTCCGTACCAATCCTGGCCTCCATGAAGCTGCTGCAGCTCGTCGGGAGTGTACCACACCTCCTCCTCATCCTCGCCTTCATCTTTTGCCATGCTGACCAAAAGCACCATCTGCTCTACGCCTCTGCAGAAGTTATTGCTTTCAACTCACATGGGGTCTCTTTGTTGCCTTGCCTCACATTTTGTGTCACAGTGTGTCAAGCATACTGCCTTGGCCTTATCCCACCAGATTCTCTTCACTAGCAGGAAAAAAATGCCATTCTGGGCACTTTAAGGCCAACTTTTACCATTGTGACATGCAAGCATGAAGCCATAGGGTGACGTTGTGCTCGGGCAAAGGCCATGGGCCACGGTCCTTCCTGAATGACCAGTTTTGATAGGGTTCCATCCTTGGAGTTCGGAGTGGCAGTAATGCTATATGCATGCAATTTCTGCCAGTACCCTAATCTCAAAGGGCTTTCTCTGCAGAACTTCTCAAAGACACAGAGAAGGAAGCATATTGGTGCTCAAGGCATTATCTGGGCAAGAGACAAGACCTACTCTTGCATATCTCTGCACAGATTCTTGTCTCGGTTGGGCCCCTCCTCTAGCATGAGTATGAAGTGGGAATCGGCGGCACGGGCGCGGCCCCGGCGTTGCAGGAAGCTGATGATGCTGGTAGGCATATCGAAGGAGATGACGCTTGCGCAGTGCTGGATGTCCAGCCCCTCCTCGGCAACTGCGCCACTGAAGTGTGAGAAAGCGCAAGAGCATGAAGTGTGCCAAACAATGGTGAAGGGACAGTGATAGAATTACCCATGAGAAAGTATGCGTGGTGGGAAGGAGTGATTCCGACCTCGAGTTGCAAAAAGCAGGTTTGAAGTGCCATCCTGGAAGTCTCTCAGCACCTTGTTCTGGATCTGCAATTGCAAATGAAGCAAGTTCATATCCTTCTTGGTGACCCACTATCTGTCTGATTCAGACAACGTGAGAACAAGGAACAATGTCGTCAGTGCATTGTCCCTTTCTCAAAGCTGAATTCTCCTTTTGTCAATGGAGTTTTCAGGGCAGGTTAGCAGGTGGGCATTGGAATCATCTGAGAAAGAGCAGCTCTTGTGCATGGTAATCTAAGCTCAAAGTGGCCAGTGAATGGATCAGATGTGACCGCTTTCCATTTGCATTGTACAGCCTAATATGTGAAGTATTGCCCATCCTCACAATCAGGGTATGGGGGCAGGAGGAAGAGGGGGTGGGTCGTCCAGCCCGCAGCTGTTTGGTGGTCCCCTATGGCAAAGCTCCCAGAGCCCATTATCTCAGAAGGCCTCAGGAAATCCAGGCTTGCTTGGCATGCCTCGAACAGCTTCATCAAGCCTTTGATGTTGAGCTTCATTTGCACAAAGACAATGCATGACCATGCAGGAGACTGTCGTGTCGTCGCCGCACTGAAGCTATCCTGCACATTCTCAGTTTAAGCATGCATGGCCATGTGCTTTTCAACCACTCGACTTCCTGCAGGCCCATTGACTGACAAAGACCTTCATCAAGCATGGCCCAGTCACGCAGATAGTGAAAAGCAGGATTGCCTTGCTTAGAAGTAGGTCTGATATTATCACATGCACTTGTCAAACAAGATCATGCCTTTTGATTTGATGGGTTGCACACCTCGCATTCCAGGAGCAGCCGCGCCAATGTTCTTGTCTTGGGAGTGACAAGCGATTGCTCTTTAGGATTGGCAGAAACGCTCAGCAGATCACTTGAGAGGCGGGATCGGTCAACAAGGTATTCAAACTTCCCTAGTCCCGTGTGCACTGCCCTCCGCTGCTCATGCCAGCTGCTTGCCAGGCTGCAGTGCTGAAGAAGGCTGGGATATCCAAGTTTTTTCATAAGGGTGTCAAAGATGAAGACCATCTCTGCCAGCATTCCCACTAGATATGTCTGGTCCTCCTCCGAAAGAAAGACCGTGCCGTAATAGCCCAACAGCAGATCATCCTTGCCCCTGCATCAGCATTGAAAGAGTATTGTGAATATGCACTGTTCGCAGTCTATAGACTTTCACCACTGAAGTACCCTCAACCTTTGCATTGCACTTGCAGCATGTCCTTTCAGATTGCGCGCTGAGACAGTGGCATTGCCCAAAAAAAAGTTCAAGAGAAGAATTGGTGCGGCGATAGCAAGCTGTGAGCTGGAGACTTGGCGTCAGGACAGGGCAGAGAGGTGGTTGAAGTACTCACCAAGCCATGTCAGCCTGTGCATTCACAGGCAAAACTGCTCCAGGTCTTGCTAGAGCGCGCTCAGAAAGGCGTGAATGGCCTGTGCCGGGGCCTAGGTCAGCCAGTGCATCCCTCTCTGGCTCCATAAAAACATACTGGAAGCACACCAGCGCTGCGTATGGACCCAGATCCTGCAATTGGAGCCATTATTCGTCTTGAGAGATTGAAATACTGTATTGTCAAAAAAAGGAATGGGCTCATCCAGCTGAAATAGTCCTTTTCCAGATGAGATTCACTTGCAGAATGACGGAAAGTAAAAAGCTGCCATCATCCTGACATCAGAACACATCCCAAATGTGCTTACGCTTTGGAAGCCTTCAGACAGCAATTGCCCAGGCCTCTGTTCCCTTCTTTGACACGCTAAAGAGGATGTTCACTCCTAACAGGAATCAGAAACAGACCTGAAGGACATCCCTCAGCTGGCTTGCAATCCTGCTGAACTTGCCAATGATGTTCCTGCCAGTCTCAGGATCCAGCAACAGCGTTCCCTCCGCTTGAGCCCTGTATCACCTCTCACAAAGAGATTGGCGCTACCGTTTCTGAGCAGATATGACACAGGTGATTCTGCAGACTGAGTATTCATCAAGGTGACAAAAAGTCTTTCACGATCGCTTGATCAAAGACAGTGAGAACCAGGTTGCGTTGCTTGTCTTTGTTGATGCTGCTTAAATCTGGAATTGTGACACAATGTGATGAGAGCCTTCATTCTATGATAAGATTTTGACAAGGAAGCACTCACTTTTGATGCTCAGCGATTTGACGGCGTTGCTTGCGGTGGCTCGCCTCTTGTGCACTTCTCTCGTGTAGCTTCGTCAGTTCACCTGGAAGAAAGCAAATTTTGACCCAAGCATGGCTTCTGGTTGCCCACAAGACATTAATTGCAGAGCAATTTGCTGAAGTATATTTGCCGTACCCTGCCTCAGCAATCCATCACATATCCCAAATTGCATTACCTGCTGCTGTACATGTGTGCAAACAGACATGGCAGGTGGACCAATTCAGTCGTTCACCTCAGCGAATTAGACACCTCATGCCACTGCGCAACAGTATGAGGGACTTGATTGGTAGATTAGTTGACAGATCCTGGCTTCTTGACAGAATGGGGAGACAGAAATCTAGCATTACCAGCTGCAATCACTGCCGGGGACCAGCTGACTGCTCCAGTGGGGAACAGGACTTGGCGTGTTGTGGGCAGCGGTGCTGCTCTCCACACCTCCTCTGGATTGGTCACCGTTGTTACCTAGTCGAACCAGTGCTAGCTGCTGACCTCTAAGACCTCTGCTTTGCAAATGTGATGCAGATGTTCATGTGGAGCAAATCATGGTGATGTGGAGCTTATTAATCTAATTGATCTGCATCTTCTCAGACAATGTCTACATCATGTTGTCCCAATCTTGATCCCTTCATCAGTCACGCTTTATTACTTATTAAAATGGAGATTTGGGCGACATGTGATTCGCTCAAGCTCATGATAATTAATGATTGAGCAACAATCTGTGAGAGCAGATTACTTCCTGGTCACCTGGGCATCCAGATTGAGCTTCAAAGCGCTGATGCTGTTCTGGATGCTTTGTCACCCTCGGGGGCTGATGTTGAGTGGGGATGCTGTCATCCCAAAAATGCGAGGCTGAGCATCTTCCTATTTGCACAAAGACGTCAATAGATTGCAGCGGCAAACAACAGGCCACTGGGTGGACTGATGCCTTAAAGGCTACAATATTTTACTGTATGGGTTTTCAAATATGCCTTTGTAGACCAGAGCATCACATTGCTCATGATCCTCAGCAAGCTTTTACAGAAACTCGTCATGCTCTTGAGTCGCAATCAGGCACATCCTCACTGCAGGATGAGACGAACGGATCAATTGACCCAGACAATTCAATACCTGAAACTTGTAGTGGTCCATGATGATGACGTAATCGTGCCCTCCCTTGGTATGATGACATTCATCGAATACAATCAGCGCAATGTCTCTCTGCACAGACCAATGCAACGTTTCTGGTATCTGGACAAACGCTATCAGAATGATATTGACCCCAGCAGAATCTTGTTATATACAATAATAGTGAAGGAGAAGAAATGGGGAGGCATTGCCTGAATGAACCCTTTCCCCAGCACGCGTGAGAGGACCCCAGGTGTGCAGGCTATCACGTCGTAGAGCCCCAGCTTTTTACCCCACTCGCTTTCTTCCCAAGCATCCGCGTGATCATCGCTCGTGACGCATGTCACCCTGAGCTCAGACTCCTCCTTGATGATCCTTGCTTGCTGCAAAAGCACATATGTTCTTCCCAGCATGACCAGATCAGAACTTCTACTCATTTTGGAGATACAACAGTGCCAGCTTGTCTGAAGTTTGCTTGCATACGCCAGCCATCCAGCCAAAAGTTGGCTTTTCCTCTCCAAACATCTGCAATTCGGACAAGGAAGATTGGATGCAAGAACTGATGGAGGACCAGGCTCACACACAGCAGATGGGAACCTGAATTGCTGGCTTGATGGGAATCGGAGTGCTAATAAGGGGAGGTGGGGGAGGGAGAAGGGGACCCATGAGTCTTGAGACTCAAGTCAGGTTTGAGGCTGACCTGATGAGCTAGAGCTTTCGAGGGAGCCAAAAAGAAGATCAGCTTTGAGGCTGCCGTCAGTCATAGCTGTTCAGCAACTTCCTTGATTAGCAAGATGGCGATGAGTGTTTTCCCTGAACCTGCAGACTTGCCGCCTAATGCTGGAGCATGCTCTCCTGAGGTGTTCTCGTGATCATATCCGTTTGCCACAATGCAGATTGAGAGCCAGGGATGCTTTCAAAAGCATCTATTTTGCAGTTCTTGTCTCCCTGCTGTACTGAACGCCTGACAACTGAATGGACTGGAGAGCTTACCTGTGTCCAGAAATGCAATGACCTGCACGTCGCAGCTAGCCTTGAATCATCTCAACTATGGCTTGTGATTTATATGCTTTCATGTTCAGCCCAGCCAAAATGCTCAACTTCATGCATAGGTGGAATTGTTGGAGGCCTACTGTACAAAGTGCAGGCTATGGAATGTAAGTGTGGCTCACATTGGTTGACAAAGCCTTCTGGAAGACTTCCCATTGGTATTCCCTTGGAACCTTGCGGGCTAGCTTGACAGCGGGACGTGTAGCTGCCTTGCAAAATCAGCAACAAAACATCGGCTTTGCATGTATGGCCATTCCTGTATCAGTATCTCGAGTGCACAGATACTGCAAAGCACTTCTTGGCATGCTGAAGATTCATCCTGCAGCGTGGTCAGGGGGTCTCCGAATATGAAAGGATGCGAATCCAATGTGATTCCACAGCCAGACAACTCTGAGGTGCTCACCTGCTGCTTAATGGGTGCCGCTGCCCCATATATGGGAAGCCTTATGCACACTCCCTTTCTGGGAGCACTCTATGTTGAATTTCAGCTCCTGATCACACTTGGCATGTGTGGTACCTGGATGGGCGAGGATAGACACAGCTCCAATCATGCATGCGCGTTGCGATCTCATGTGTCAAGTGGGCATGCATGGCACGTTTGCAGATCTTCTGCCAGGTAGGGAAAATAGAAATTCTCTGGTAAGGAAATCAAAGATCATATGCATGACGCCAAAGCATACAGGAATCCAAACTGATGAAGCAAATTTGGAGCAGCTAATAGGTCAGCAATGCTACAAGTATAGAACAGCATTTTGGACTGGTAATGAGCATGAAGCACTATATCTTGATCCACTGACTTCAGTGTAAGGCCTGTGAGGCTCAAAGCCGATTCATTTTCGAAAGAAGGCACCTCTTGACTCCATCTATACGTCTGCGGGTCTGCAAGGGCGGCACAGTCCTCGACAGTATGCATCTCAATCCAAAGAACATTTGGCCTCACCGCTTCCCGACCATCTCCCACCGCCATGAATTCCCGGAAAGAAACATTTCTGGTCCAAGGGAAGTCTTGGAGCGGCCACTTCATCAGCTTTCGTCTTGCTATTCACATGAAGTGTTACATTAATCTTGTAATATTACAAGAGTCACACCCTACGACCAGGAAATCAATGGACCTCTAGCAGCTTCATGTTTGCTGTTGGAAAGCCCATCACCATTCCGGAATTTGAAGCCAGCCACAGCAGCAGCATGTCACGGCTTCCTGTCTGTGGCATGGCGCTCTCTTGAACTCACCAGCTTAGTTGCAGAAAGATGACAAGTAGATAGGAAAGGACTGCTTGGAGTATACACCATGATTTAAATCTCTCGTCCAAAGAAATGGTTCCCTACATCTAAGACATGCCTATGGTCATGAACGAAATTCAGCAACTATCGATTAGCAACTATCAGACATTCAGCAGCAGCCAAAAATATGTGCCACAACTCTCAAGACTGACCAATACCTCTACATAGCACTTAGTGCTGCACATGCACCTGCTGAAGTTGCTTGACGCTCGAGTCCAGCCCACGACTTTCAATGGAAAGTGAAGCCACCTTCTAGGCAGAGACCTTGTCGGCAATCTTGTTCACGGTCTGCTCCACCTTCTTCTCCGGGGGTGCCGCTCCTCCGGTGGTGGGGAGCCCAACGTACGCCTTGAAGGCATCATAGATACCCCTGCACAGAGAAAGAGGGAGTCACTAAGCCAACTCAGTGTGTGTGCACTCCACTTCTGCGCAGACTCTTCACCATCATGATGCAAGATCCCTCAACTCAGCATTGCAGCAAGAAGCCCCATTGAGTAGCGACAACAAACAGCATGGACGTGCAGCCAGGAGTGATGAAGGGAAAGGCGAATGAGGTGCAGTGGGCATCATGGTGCTCTAGTGTGTGCGCTCAAGTTGTGCGGGGCGAATGGGCTCACCATTGCAGGCCGGTCAGGGTGCCGACCATGGCAATTCTCAGGGGCAGTCCAGAGGTGAAGAGCTTCACGATGCCCATTTCTGAGATGATGCCTGCACAGGAACACGTTGCAGGCTCACACTAGCGATTGCACTGATTGGGGCCACTGCTTGCACAGCCCAACCTTGCTGTTAGGGTTTCGAGAGCACTGACTGTTGAGATCCCACAAGATATGTGCACGAGATTTAGAGGGGGTGCTGTAGAGCTGGTGCAAAACTCCGGTGCCACAACCCAAGACCAGGAGCACACGTGATCCAAAAGAGGCAGGTGCCAGAGGTGAAAGCCCACCTCCGGCGGTGGCGCCCGGCTGCGAGTTCAGCTTGCTGACCAGGTTGTCGGCCGGCTGGCTGACGACGGCGCAGAAGATTCCGGCAATGTAGCCGGCCACGAAGGACACGCCTAGCTGCTCCTGCTTGGAGCACTCCGCCTTGGACTTGGGCACCACGTACTTGTACAGCGCCTCCACCGTGTTCTCGAAGCAGGCAAACTTCATCATGGTGTAGGGGATCTGGCGGCCCCAGAGGGGCTTCAGCCCCTTGTACAGCCTGCAATGCAATGCACACCAGTCAAGCACCCGGCACGAGGGCTAGTGGTGAGATGTGCGTGAGGGAAGGCTGCCACACACGCGACAGCAGTTTGCGACAGATTTCTACTGCAGTCCTCGTATACTGCAACTGTTCTTGACAAGCTTGTCACCTATGACCATCCACCAGTCACTATGAAGACAGCTTGGTCATGAGTACAGAGAGGATGGGAAGATTTGCATGCATTTGGGGGTTGCAGTGGGCTCACCCTCCCAGGCCCTCCGCAGCGTACAGCTTGGGAAGACCGTCTGAGAGGCCCTTGGCCCAACCGGGCTGGGTCTGCACCTTCACCTGCAAGCATCCTCCCGCACATCAGCAGGTCATCAGGTTCCTCAAGAGTTTACTCCCAATCCCCTGATCTTGTCTTACTGCGCGGCAGCTTTGAGAGCAACCCCAAATTTGAGAGCAACCCCAAACATCCACAAACAAAGTGTGTTAAAACCAATGACAGCACTGCAGGTTGTGGGAGTGCAGGGAAGATACCTTGACGGCCTCAAACGGGCAGAGGCCAATGTCTGCGAAGAACTCTGCGGAAGCGGAGCCGGCCAGAAAGATGAGGGTCTTGTATGCCTTGGCGTTCTCCTCTCCCGCCAGGTCAGCATAGTACCTGCACGGCGGTGATGATGGTAGGTGCAGGCTTTGAAAATCTTCTCGTGTATCATAACAGTGCAGATTTAATTGCTCAAGACAGTTCACTGCAGCCTGCACATATTTTGGTATTGGCTCTCATGCCAGGCTGCAGGCTTGTGCTGGCCAATGTGGCAAAATCCCTTCATGAGAAGCAAGGCCTCGCTAAGCAGCAAAGTTTTCTACATGACCATGGCACCATCAGCAATGCAACTGTCGCTTCCAAGGGATTCCCTCACACCTGTCACCCCAAGTACTGGCATGTACACTGTGATAACTTTACGAAGGGCGCAGCCCCATAATCAAGCAGTCCCCAGACAGCCACCTTCACTGCCCCTCAAATTGTTCCTCTCCACAAGGCTTCCATCAGTTGAACAAGCTCTGGCCACAACAGCCTCTTCTGTGGAGGTCTCAAGATGAAGAATCTAGCCTCTTCGAAATGCTGCCTTACACTGATGGAAGTCTCCATCATAACATGTTGAAAGGTTTTAAAACCCGGGCAACGACGGATGTGGTCCACAGATTGTCACTGACTCCCTCTTCACAGAGATGGTGACGAAGAGAGAAAGACTCACTTCTTGAAGAACTCATAGAGTCCGAACTTTCCGGCACCCTGCACGGAGTAGCCCACCAGGGTGGGGGCCCAACCCCTCACCAGCCCCAGGTAGCCTCCCTCCCGGATGGTGACACCGAAGCCCGTGGGGATGCTCTTGTACTTGACCGGGTCCGTCTGCATGTTGCCTGCACAGCGACACCTGCGCTCAGGAATGGTGTCGAAGAATCAGAAGTTGTTTCCCCGCCTTTTTGCAAAATATTGAGTGGCAGTAAATCCAGCTCACATATCAGAATGGGTTTGTCTCTGAATGAGTGGAAGATGCTCACACTTAACAACGTCCAAGGGTGTGACTGCCGCATGGGTGAGCCCGCAGCTCAGGATCCCTCCCACAGTGCAGTAACCGTAGTACTCTCCCGAGTACAGGGGAATTTTCCTCTTTTCTGAGGCTGAAGGCACCAGGAAGCCCTGCGTTCCCTGTGGCACACGTAAGTGCTTCCCAGGCGTGAAAGAGAGATGAATCGCAATAGAATTCCAGCAAACTCCTTTGAAAAAGTTTTGATCGTGATCAGGTAGTAGTTGACAAAAGCTGTTCTGCAGTTCGGGGAAAGCTCGAAAAAAAGCCGAAATCAATCCAATTTGACAATGAAAATTGTGATACATTCAAAAAAGACACCTGCATGAACTTCTGTGCCAGAGTTGTGTCTGCAGCCATCCGCTCCAGAGCTGTATTCGTGTTGCTGCTGCCAGCAGCCAGAGGGCTGGTGAACTTCCTCTCTGGATCATACAAGCTGCTAGGGATCATTCCTGCCAGAGGCGACATCGCGCAGAATATATGCTTGCCAGAGCTAGGTTAGAACAGGACCCGTCTGAAGGCGCAAATACGCGCCAGAGATGTAGTGGATTCCTGTTCTTCGTTTCTCAGATTACCGCTCTCGGCACGAGGACGATCTGCCTGGCTGCGAGATTTTCTGGGCCATCGAATGGACCATGGGCTCAACTTGTGCCCGAGATGCCAGCCTGTACGAGGCAAAGTGTCTCCTCCTTCGTCTCTTCAAGGAAAGCGACGCTTCGCAGAACGAAGCGACACTCTAACGCTTGCGACGTTCATGGTTGTGGGGAGAGGGGTGCTTCATCAGGAGCCGTCTTCAGGCTTTCTGCCTCGAGAGACTTGCATGAAACGACGCTTTTGCCTTGGCATACTGAACACATTCAGAGACAGCGGAATGCAAACGATAAGGTTTGCTTCCATTTTATAAGTTCAAAGTCCAGCTGCTAATATCCTAGTAAATTGTCCACTCCAACTGTGCATGGGATTCTGGGCTGGGAAACAAATGTTCATAGAGGGGGTCAGTTGGCATCATGAGAGTGACGGTATACCAGAAGTTGCCCTGCAATAGAGAGATCGTCAGTTCCTTCAGCTGTTGTTAGCATGCCCACCCAACAAATTCGCAGCAGTGCTAGTCAACGGAGGATGGAGCCATTCTTATCATGATTATTACCCTGCGCAGGATGAGACCTCTGATGAGCGCAGCGCAGTCCGTACCTGCAGCTCCAAAGCGTTCCAATCAAGCCAACATGCTCCTGAAAGCCAAGCAAGGCTTGCCTGGGGTCCAGTCCCCCAGGGAGTCCACCGTGTCTGGACAAGGGCCACGAGCACACATTCTCCCACCCAGGCAGCCATCAACGGATGCAATGGAGGGCAGGTGGAATGGGCCAGCATCAGAGTACGAGGCACCTGCCGTGCCGAAGACAAAAAGCCGGCGAGAAGCACCCCTGGATCATTGGCCGGTCCAGATCGCACCGGCTCGGCCATCTGGTGGAGTGGGCAGCATCAACTCTGGCGACCAGAGCAGGTCAGAGTCAAGACCTGAGCAGCGGAGCAGGAGTGCAACCTGGTCATCTGCTCAGCCATCGTTGCGATCAACTGCAGCAACCCAGAATGGGGCCAAGGCCCCCAGCCCTTATGCAAAGGTACTCATCTCATTTGCGCTTTTCAAGATTCCAATATTGTGTTTCTTGGTGCAGGGTTATCCCTTGGTTGCCCATTTTTTCCCACCTCAGCCTACAACATATACACCCCCAATCTCAACCCTGCTCTGCTAGTGTCACCCAGGCTTCTACTGCCCAGATATATCCTACCACTTTGAAGCCTCCTTCCCCCAATCCGCACTGAGTAGCGTCCATGGTCACGTTTCTGTAGCCAGCACAGCTTTGACCATGTGCAGCACACGAAGATTGCAGAAAAGAGTACAGAATTGTAAGCTGTTATGGCGTAATTTTGATAAATTGCTGCGCAGGAGGAGCTGAAGTCTGCGGCAGACCTGGAGCAGGAGAAGGCGAGAGCCGAGTCGGCGGCTGCCATGGCCAAGGAGGAGAAGCTGCAGGCGATGGAGGAGGTGAAGCGGGAGCTGATGGCCAGCATTAGGAGTGATGTGCATGTGGTGGACGAGCCGGAGGAGGCAAAGCGCGTGTGCCAGTTGCTGATGAGCAATGCGCACAAGGGACGCGTATTTGCCTGCGATACCGAGGTGTTATTCCAGCCTGCTACAATGATCTGTATGCCCAACTAGAAGGGGGGGGGGGGTTGTTTCTGACACTGCTTAGCTCGACAGCACGCTGAGTATCTGAGCCGTTTGAATGCTAGAATTCCAGATCAGCTTTCCTTGTATTTAGATGAGCAATGCATCCCTTCAAGCAAAAGCTCACAAGTTTCAGCTGCCGTTGCTGCATCTGGGAGGAGAGTTGCGTCTTTGCTGGCCATGTGAGTCTAGACGTGTGAGCTCTGTTGCCTGCACAGGATACCCATTGTATACCTGCACCTGAATCCTCTTCAGGGCAGGCGTGTTGAGGCCCCAAAGGAGTTTGTATGGTTTGCAGGTTGCTGACATAGACGTGAAGAAGCAGTCCCCTGTTGGCCATGGCAAAGTCATCTGCTTCTCCGTGTATGGTGGCAAGGACCTCCACCTCGCCAATGAGCCTCCGATGGAGGGCGTCCTGAAAACCCAGCTGTGGGTAGACACGTACTGCAATGGCGAGGAGGACGTGAGTCCTACATGGTCCCCCCCCCCCTCCAACATGTCAGCAACACTTGGCGAGTGTTTGCAGCCATTCACCAAGTGACAAAGGATTCGTAGATTTGGGGTCATGGAATGGATTTCATGCATAGTCTCATGATACTGATTTTCTCCCGCATGTCTGAATTAGTCCAAATCATGGTTGCACGGTCTACTCACTTATTCTGTCCACTAGAAGGTAAACGTTGTTCATCAGAGGTCCATGAGAAGGCAGGTGCTTTGCAGGAAGGCAAGGCCAAAAAGCTGATGGACAGCTTCAAGCCCTTCTTCGAGTCCGCCCAGATCAAGAAGGTGTGGCACAACTACAGCTTCGACCGCCACGTGCTCGCCAACATGGGCATCCAGTGCCAGGGGTTTGAGGGGGACACCGTGCACATGGCGCGCCTGCACGACTCCTCCCGCAAGGGCAAACTCAACTACTCCCTGGCCAGCCTCACCGGGTGGGTGCCTCCCCTCTCCTCGCCTTTATGGCAGCACTATAGATCTAGCGCCTGCTGATGATTCCCAGGAAATGCAACATATGCTGACATGTGCAACCAATTGACATGCCAGGTAGATATTTTTCTATTGGCTGACTGTCAGGAATCTTGGCGATGAAGAGGTATTGGGAAGCAGGAAAGGGTTTTGTCGCAATCTTGGGAGTGAATTGCATCCATGAAAACTGTGAGGAAATCATGCATAGTGCACGGAAAATGGGCTGCACAGTCTGCCAGGACTGCAGGCTTTCCAGTAGACTGGTCTTCTGCATTTCATAAGCAGGTGTTGTTCTGCATTTCATAAGCAGCGGCCTGCAGGGATAAAGACGTCATGGGGAATCCCAAAGACAAAGGTGAGCAAGACGAGGATGTGCGCGGGAAGATCTCCATGAAGGAGCTGTTCGGCAGGAAGAACATCACCAAAGACGGCAAGGAGGGCAAGGTGAGCCTTGAAACGTATCTTCTGCATGCCTACAAGGTGAGCGCGCGGATGTGTGTGTGTGGGGGGGGGACTGTAGGTTGTGACATGCAAGGGGCTTTGGATGGAGCAGATAGTGGCTCAAAAGGGCAGCAGTTGCACAAGTCTTGTCGGAAAGTATCTGCTGCTTGGCAGTCAATTCGTAGAGCCTCCGTGCGTGGCAGACCAGAAAGATGGCCAAATCTCCCTTGAGCTTGTCATGCTCAACCTTCTTAATCTCCAAGTCTCTGACGAATGCAACATAGGGACATGAGGTCTCACCAGATGCTAAGTTCACGGCAGCTTTGAGCAGTCCAACCCAATTGCTTGCCTTTGCATTCTTCCCACCCATCGATTGCCATCAGAGCAGGGGCTGAATCGATGGCCAATGCAGCTTACGTCGCTGGCTGCCATGGAGCACCTGCAGACCTCAGAGGAGACCCGAGCAGGCTGGATCAACTACTCCGCCTTTGACGCCAAGTCCACCCATCAGCTGCACTCAGTACTGGCAAGCAAGCTAGAGGTGAGTCCCACCTTTAATGCTCTGAGTAGCGCCATGTTGCCGGCACACACTCATCATGCACAAAGGTCAATTTCCAAAAACTGCATGCTGTCTCAACCACCTAGTGTATGTTTCTTTGTGTTTCCACACACACATCGTATTAGCACATACCCAAAATGTCAGCTCGAACCTCCATCCGCATTATTGTAAGTGCAGTGTTACCTGAGCTTGAACTCTTGCGTCCTGTCCTGAGTGGCTGGAATGGTTTTTGCTTTCTGATACAGCTCACTGCTTGCGAGCCCGACCCGGTCATCCAGGAAGCTTTGAACATTACTGGGAAAGATTACTCGATGCTGGACTTCTACAACGACTTCTGGAAGCCGTTTGGGGAGCTGCTGACAGACATGGAGAAGGAGGGTTTCCTTGTCAACAGGTGCGTTTCCCTGTAGAGAGGAGAGTTTCTCCACTGGCAGCATCATGTTCCTCATAACCATTTGCTCATTTGGAACAAATCATTGTGTGGCGTAGTGAGTTTTCTGGACAGCCAACAATCTCTTGCATCTTTCAGTCATTCGATCGAAATATCTGGAGTACCCAGCAGTAATGTATGGTGCCCCAATGCCATAGCCTGCAGCTAGTCAATCTGTTGTGAACAAGGCACGGGCTCCATGCATGAGAGAGATGCATTGACTGGGATCTGAGACATGGGGATTTGGTTGCAGGGAGCACCTGAGAGAGGCGGAGCTGAGAGCGCTTGAGGACCAGCAGGCCGCGTCAGACACGTTCCGCTCCTGGGCCATGCGCTTTGTGCCGGGGGCCAAGTACATGAACGTGGGCAGTGGGGCCCAGGTGCAGCAGTTGCTGTTCCCGGGCGTGTCCCGGCAGAAGCCGTCGGACTCCGGGCGGGCTGAGCACATGCCCGAGGAAAGGGTCTTCAAGGTGCCGCGCTTTTGCCTGGACCTGCGCTGTTGAAGTGTCGCTATCTGGGCTGAAGTCTTGGAATCGAAGTTTGGCCTTCAAAATTGGCTTGGAGGACGTGTAGGGTGTATAAAAATACAACGGTGAGGTTCCTAAGAGGATGTGGGGAGAGGTTCTTGCAGCCACGTATGAGCCATGTGATGGTTCTCAAGAGCGCTTTTGTTCACCGAGGGTTTCTCTCCTGTTGTCCAATACTGTGCACTTGCTGGACCAGATGCCCAATATTTGCCACAAGTAAGGGGGTGTGCAGCACCTTATCGTATTTCTGGGCTAATGGGGAGGAGAAGGGGTCAAGCGAACAATACTGTCAGGGCTGTATCAGCTATTGGATGATACAGAAGTGCTCGTAATCATCCAGCAGCCTGTTTCTGGCAAGAGCATGGTGGGGCTCTAATTGGAACCCCTCAGGCTTGTGCTCTCTGGCAGGCGCCAAACGTGGACGGTCTGATTGAGGAGGGCAAGAAGGCGCCCAAGAAGAACATGGACATCACCCTGCATGGCCTGTGGGGCAACGGCAACATCTCGAAGTTGACTCCCGAGGTCTACACGCCCTCCGGCTGGCCTGCCGTCTCCACGCCGGTCCTTCGCAGCCTCGCTGGGAAGCCCGGGGTGGCCAAGAAGGCTCTGGCGGAGCTGGAAGGCAGGGTGGACGTGCTGGATTACGGTACAGTTCTAGGCTGCTCACCTCGCCTGGGGTCTCAAAATCCTCACTTATTATTGAATTGCTTGCGTGGCAAATGATGGCCAGCTCTTGCCATAGGTTTCCTGCTGTCCAAGGGTTGTGGCCTCCTTTGTGTTTGCCAAGGAGGGCACACAAGACAGGGGGTTTGTCTCTCAATACTCCTTAGGAAAGCTCATTAGCTGGTGGTCTGAGGATGCATGCTGCAGAGTGTCAGTGAGGCATGATGAATATGGCCTCCTCCTGAAAGGTATTGCAAGAGGTCTGGAACAGTATTGCAAGGGGTCTGATCCTGTTGCAACAAGGCACGCCATGCTGACCCCACAGAAATCGTCATGCAGAGCCGCTCGAGGACGTACCTGGGGATGAGGAGGAGGAGGAGCAGAAACGCTTCTCGGGGCTGTCCATAGACGACCAGGAGATCATGAAGGGGAAGGGCAAGAAGGTCATCAAGACAAAGGTGGACGATCCGAGACAGAAGGAGGCGGACAAGAAGGGCTACGGCAAGCTGTACGCCACGTTTGATACCCATGAGAAGGGGCTGGCAGCCTGCGAAGCTGGTACGTCTCCACTCCTATCTCCTCATCCACTCACTGATGTTTGGTAAGTTTTGATTGACTAAGCTTGTCCTTCGAATGGCATTATACAGTGTCCTTCAAGTCAAGAAAAACACCCCCGAACAGAACATCCAATGTCTTCTTGGTCACTGAAGTGAATGGTTTGTGAGGCTTGGGATAAGAACCAAAAGATTAGTCTCCATGTGATTTGGGTGCGCTTAGGAAATTACACCTTTGAACATCCAAACTTCACTTGTTCTCTCGTTTGTCTTTGCTTTGAAATGTTGTTTGTGCCCTAGCACCATGTCGGAATGAGGGCAAGGCGGCAGCGATCAATCCCTTGAACTAAAGCCCGCTTGCAGCTACCAGAACTGCAGATGATGAGCTTCACCACCTACTGACATAGCAATCCTTTGCTGCAGTTGACTCGCTGTGTGAGATGGGGGCCATCGACACGCTGCTCAGCAACTTCATCCAGCCCCTCCAGGAGAACCACATCGCCACCAAAACCGTGGATGGCTTCCGTGTGCACTGCTCCCTGAACATCAATACGGAGACGGGTCGCCTCTCGGCGCGCCGCCCCAATCTGCAGAACCAGCCCGCCATGGAAAAGGACCGCTACAAGGTGGGTAGTTGCTGCATCTGCATCCTCTCAGTGGCATTCAGCCCCTTCTCATTTTGCATTGCTTTTCACAATCTATACTCACTACAGCTCTCCCTGTCCCAACTCACCCACCCTGTATTCTGGCCTTCCCTACTGCTGCCCCCAATTTGAAGTGTTGTATCTCGCATGCTTTGGCAACATTTTTCCTGGTGACAAGACCATCTTCCCATCTTCCTGCAGAAGCGTCGTTTGCAATGTGTGGCAGAGATAAGCATTTGCGGGTCGGGGAGCTTGTTCACAGGTGACTGTGAGCTCCCGCCTCACCAATGCACCTGCATGCTTGGTAAAGCGGCACCTGAAGGTAAGCAAAATGCAGGTGAGGAAGGCCTTCGCGGCAGCCCCGGGCAAGCAGCTGGTGGTAGCAGACTACGGGCAGCTGGAGCTGCGCCTGCTGGCCCACATGACCGACTGCAAGTCCATGCTGACCGCCTTCAAGCTGGGGGGTGACTTCCACTCACGCACGGCCCTGGGCATGTATGACCACATCAAGCAGGCAATCGACAGAGGTGCGCCCCGCATCACCTGCTGCCTATGCAAGAACCAACCAGAATTGGCATCTTGACCTTTCCTTGACATTCTCTTGGCTGCAAACCTTAATTTAAGATATCACAGTAGTAGAGAACAACTTGAGCACCTCTCCACTAGCTGTACAAACCCCCTGCCCCGCCTCCATACCCATTCCTTTCAACCCTACCACCAAAAGGGAGCACAACAATGCTTGGCAGAGAGTGTTCTGCACACTCAAAATTTGTAAACCCACCAGAAAGGTATTCCCTTGCCTGTAGCTTCATTTCAAAGAAGCCCTCCCTCCTCTCAGAACCATTGCCTAGCTCTCAAGTCGTGCGAGGTGCAGGCGAGTGCATCCTGGAGCGGGATGGTCCCAACGCCACCTCCACCCTGCCCCTCCTCAAGGACGTGTTCGCCAGCGAGCGGCGCAAGGCCAAAATCCTCAACTTCAGCATCGCGTACGGCAAAACGGCACACGGGCTGGCGAAGGACTGGAAGGTGGACATCCACGAGGCCCAGGACACCGTCAACAAGTGGTACTCTGACCGCCCAGAGGTGCCTTTTACTTTCCTCCCCTTCTTTGGCCTCACCTTCAGGATGCTGAGCATTGCAGTTGTCAAGCTTGAAGCATGCAGTTGTGACGGCTTCTTGATTCATGAGGTGTTTGATACACTTCTGTGAGTGCAGTAATCTTCAATTTCGCTCATTCTGGCTTCACACAAAGATTGTTGTTGTGTACAAATTGCTACAGATTATGCTGTGCAGACAGAAGTCAAACTCAATTTGCGTATCCCATCCTAGCAATTGCAGCAATCACAACTCCACTGGAGCATGGAAGGCTCATCCCTCTTCTCCGGGCTGAAGAATGAGACCACAGGTCTGAAGTCGGCTGTGCTGCAGGTGCTGCGCTGGCAGGAGACGCAGCGTGCCCAGGCCTCGAGCATGGGGTACGTGGAGACAATGATGGGGCGGCGCAGGTACCTGCCGGACGCCAGGCAGCCCGGCAACTCCAAGGCCAAGGGCCACGCCCTGCGGGCCGCCATCAATACCCCCATCCAGGGTTCTGCCGCCGACGTGGCCACCGCTGCCATGCTGGCCATCAGGAACTGCGAGGAGCTGCGTACTATGGGCTGGAAGCTGCTGCTCCAGGTCAGTCTTTGCTTTGACTCACGATCTGCCCCATTGACAACACCACTGTCCATATTTGGAGGCCAGAGCATGGAAACGGAGCAGAACAATCGCCACCAAGCTCCCCCAATTTTGCTGCCGCTTTGAGTAGACATCATTGCGAGAATAGTATTTATGTGCCAGCATCCTGGCAACAGCAATCCTGCACTGACATCTCAGGCTTCTTAGCTTGTACACAAAAATCATTCCTGTGCTTCAGAATCCATTTTGGGCGGTCAGGTCTCTCGCAATTGCAGATTGTGTATCTAAGGAAGTCTAAATTGTTGCACAGGTGCACGATGAGGTGATCCTCGAAGGGCCGGCAGAGACGGCACAAAGGGCAAAGGAGCTGGTGGTGGCTCACATGGAGCGCCCCTTCAATCCGACCTACAACCCCCTCTTGGTGGACCTGACCGTGGATGCCAAAACGGCAACCACCTGGTACGAGGCCAAGTAGGCTGCTGTGGATTGCGAGACAAAGCTGGCAGAAAGGTTGTGAGAAGCTTGGAGGCAGGCCCGGATGTTGCCGTGGGCGGTTGAGCCCAAACTTGAACGATTGCTTAGATGATGCTGTATATGGACTAGCGGCAGGAATTCCACGCTGTGTATTGTACTGGGTGGACTACACCGGCTCAGATCTCTGAACCGCAGACAAGATCCAGCTTTGTTGAGAGGTTGGATTGTTCCAATTTGATCCCCTAGTTTTGGTGATCAGATATTTTGGCTTCTGGAAGGGGGCTTGTTTGCACAATCTATGTGCAGTCGTTTGTAGGCAGGCTGTTGTGTTGTTTGGAAGGCTCGTATGTGAATAACGCTGTGACAAACGACCTGTAACTTGTGAAGGAACCATTGAAAAGTGCAATTTATCAACCTGTATAAATCACTTGAATGCAAAAAACTAAGAAAACAAGAAGTCAAAGTCCTCTTGCGCGCTTCCCAGTAACGGTTGCAAAAAATGCTGTTTGGGCAACAAAGCACACCATTGGCAATAAACATCTCCTCCCAATCCAAGTGGCACTTCAGGGCTGCAGCTGTGCTTATAAAGGCTTCAGCAATGTTCACAGCCAGTGCTCTTGCAGCATGTCTGCTGAATTGGCCCCTGGCAAGCTGTCAAGCTGACCACAGCAAATCAGGGTATGTTGTTGTCTCGTTGATCCAGCTGCTTGCTGGAGTCAGAGCCCTGGGGGGGCGCTGGGCCATGGCGATGTCTCAAGTCGGCGCTGGCCCTGACAAAGGCCTGGGCACCCTCCACGTCACTCGCTGCTGGCCGTGTGCCACCCTCATCGACCAGCTTCTGCAAGAATGCAGGGCAAGTCACAAAACGCCTGTTTGGGTCCGAGCATTTAAGCGTGGATGTCCGGACAGACTGAGCAGTGCTAATGCACTCTCTGCGGGAAAGCATGTGCATGCTTCCTGGACTTTTTTCTTTTCCACGTCATCAACTCTATTTCACAGAATATTCTCACGGGCATTTTAGCTGACAGCAGGACAGAGGAGCTCAGGATATTGGCCCTTGGATCAACCCTTGCTGACATCATCAGAAAGTAAGATCACGGTTTGTTTTGGTCTCATGCAGCCAACGGCAGACCTTTGAATTTCAGCATCGCTTCCCAATCTGTACCTGTCATTGAAGCCTTCCAATCTGTACTTGTCCTTGGAGAATGGCAGGGCAGATGAGACATTCGAGACAAGTTCTGCTGAAATCGTGTTCACCTGCCGCAAGCTGCGCACGTTGGCCTTGATGCGGTGGGCGGTCTGCCTCAGGTAGTGGTCCTGGCTGCGCCCCCCCTTGCTGTCCACCTCCTCAGCTATCGACTCAAAGTGCTCCAGGTAGGCCGCCAGCAGGCTGTTGTGCTGCCTCAGGTGGCTCCTGTCTGCCAGTGAAAGATCCTCACTGCGACACATGCAGTCTTCAGCCCTCAGCATTCTCCTCCTCTGGTCCACAGAGTGTGGGGTCTCTTGAGACTATGAGACATTTTACTGTGTGGATTCTCAATTCCTTCAGAAATTCTCTCCGAGATGGAATTCATTGCACTCTCAAAGGGATTGAGCTGTGTGGACTGGCAATTGGTTTCCCAAGTTTGCATACCGACAACCCAGAAACCCCCCACAGAGAGAGGACCAGAAAAGCAGCGTAAAGGAAGAATCCAAAATATCCTAGCCTTCCTATGATTTTGCGGGCATCAAGTAGGCCAATTGACAAGCTGCATTACTGTGCCATGGCATACCCCCTGCACACCCTTTCCCATTTCCCCTGAGCCCCTCTCCTTGCACAGAACCTCGGCTGAAGGCTGCAGACTCGCCTGTTACGACTGGCAAGGGGGTGGGATGGCCTGGACTCGATCCCGAATGGCTGCATGTTGTCTATGGCCGGGTTCTTGTACCGCCCGCTCAGCGTCCTGTGCATCTGCTCTACCTGCTCTGCCTCCTCCTCCGCCCCCTGCTCCTTCTCCGGCTCGGCCGCCTGCAATTGCAGGGTTCTGTGGGAACAGCATTACCTTGCTTCCTGCTGATCTTGCGCGAATTGATGACCACACTCAATCAAGATTCCATGTCGGTTGAAGCACCAACACTTCAGCTTCTGCTGGGCGGTTGATCTGCAGCTCAGCATAATTTCTCTTCAGCGCACGCTGGGTGTGGGGGTTGTGCAGGGAGGAAGGAGGATAGCATTGTTGCACATGCCGACACAATGACTGCCCTAACGCCCATGCCCCTCGTAGCAGCAGCTTGCAGCGTCCACTGTAATTCAATGCCACAGGCAAAAGATGCACTATGCTCTCTAGAAATAGGGTCAAGCACCCGGGGATGCAGAGGCGCACAACCTCCAAGTGCATAAGGATAAAGAAGAAAAAGGAAAACACCTTTTCCAGCAGGTAGGGTGCCAGCCAGCGGATGGTGATTGTGCCCAGGGTGCCGCAGATGAGGATGCAGAAGATGCCCGTCACCAGCGCGTCCTCGCCCCACCGCTGGTACTCGGCGTACTCCGGGCTGTTGCGCCCGATCTTGGAATTGACCTGGTCCAGGGGCAGGGCCGCCAGGGTGGCCTGAACAGTGGCCTGCAAAAGCCCAACCCCTCAGGCCACGTATGCAGCAGGGGATATCCCAAGATTGCCTAACGGATGCGTTTGGAATACAGGTCTCTGATGCCCCTAATCCCTGCTGCGTGGAGCAAGTTTTGTCTCTTTCCTCCCTCCTCAGCCAATGCATCTTATGCTGAGACATGCAAAGAGAACCTGAATCTGCATCAACCTGACATATTTACCTCTCACCAATCTCACAGCCAGTGCTCTTCATGCCTTTCCCCTTCACTGCCACCATTGCCCAGATGGCCAGCAAAACATGCTTTACCAACACACGTCTGGGTGATTGGGACACAGGGCAGAGTCCATGACCTTCCCTCACACAAGAGATGCTCAACAATACCCATGAGATGCATTTTCAGGAGAGGTGCTAGTGGGGGGTTACCTTGGGAGTCCATGCGATTGCAAAGAACAGCTTTTCCCTCCAGTTGAACCCAGAGAAGTGCATGACGGCATAGGAGATTGGCAACCGAACCCCCAGTCCTGCACCAAGCCCACAAATTGCGCACTTGTAACTCCCCCCAAGACTGCAAGGAGCCCTGCTAAGATGTGCATGCACAGAAGCAGGGAGACGGCACAGGGAAGCACCTGCAAAAGCGATCGCCTTTGCTTCCGCAATCAACCTGTGAAGATTTTTGCGGGTGGAAAAGTGGAGCAGGGAGGGTGAACGCACCAGCAAAGATGATGGCGACCGCTTTGGGGATTGTGCCGCTGGGGAGGTTGTTGAAATTCATCTGCGTGCCGATGATGCCGAACAGCAGGGGGCACATGATGATGCGCCAGAACCAGCGCACGTGCTTCTCCACGCTGCGGGCCAGGTGGGGGCCCTGCTCCCCTGCAAAGCAGCCGAAACCCATTACCAATGGTGCCAACATGCCAGGCAGCTTCATGAAGTGTCGCAATCAGATTGTCTGCAGTCGGGTCATGCAGTGAGCATCCTTCTTCAATCAAGCGTAGTATCCTACAGGTGTTTTATATTGGATATCTCATGTAGGATGCGATTGCTGAGTTGAGCGGAGGAGGCGCTGCAAATGGTTCTGACTACCACAGGTCGGGATCAGAGCTTCCAATCATTGGTGACATGGCTGCTGTCCAAAATTCCTGGAGAATTGACCATTGCAGCTTTCACGCTTTTGGCACTGCAAGATAAGGAACAGCGTTAGAGAAAGATATGCTCTGGGATGCGGGGGCTTGCAGGCAGGAGGAGGTGCGGAGGGCGGCACCATTGCCCATCCCCAGG